>CABHPH010150859.1:41029-57884 GCA_902168325.1 Peromyscus nudipes | reverse complement strand
CCCTCCCTCCCTCCTTTCTCTGTAATGCCAGTCTTAACTGTATTGCCAAGGATGGTCTCAGAACCCAGAACTCAAGCAGTTCTGCGTTAGCATCCCAGTGGTAAGGACAGTAGATATTTATCACCAATCACCATACACGGCTTAAAAGCCCTAAATTATTCTTTTTTTTTTTTTTTTGGTGGCAGTGGCAGGGAGGGGTTAGATAGGCTCTCTGTGTGTAACCCTGGCTGTCCTGGAACTCACTTTGTCAACCAGGCTGGCCTCGAACTCACAGAGATCTGCCTGCCTCTGAGCACTGGGATTAAAGGTGTGCCCCGCTGCTGGCACCCCATTCTTAAATGGATACAAGCAAAGGCCTAGAGAGGAAAACGATAGATTCTTATACTTAAATGGTATGTTTAAAAAGAAAAGAAAAAAGACCGCAAAGCCTGTGGATTTAAATGTAAATATCATGAACAAATGTGTCGTAGAATATTATTTTAAGGTGTGTTACTTTGTTTATGTCGCATTTGTTGAACTCTGTGAAGCTGTGTTGCTGTGCCTGTCTAAAACACCCGATGGTCTAATAAAGAACTGAATGGCTAATAACAAGGGAGGAGAAAGGGTAGGTGGAGCTGGCAGGCAGAGAGGATAAATAGAAGGAGAAATCTGGGAGAGGCAAGATCTAGGAGCGAGAGAAGGAGGAGGACTCCAGGGGCCAGTCACACAGCTACACAGCAAGCCACGGAGTAAGAGTAAGATTTACAGAAGTAAGAGAATAGGAAAAGCCCAGAGGCAAAAGGTAGATGGCATAATTTAAAGTTAAGGAAAGCTGGCAAGAAATAAGCCAAGTTAAGGCCAGGCATTTATAATTAAGAATAAGCCTCCTTGTGATTTGTTTGGGAGCTGGGTGTAGGGCCCCCCAAAAGAGTAAAAACAATCAACACAAATGTGGATCAATTATTATCACAATCTTCTGAGGATGCAGAATCTCTCTCTCTCTCTCTCTCTCTCTCTCTCTGTGTGTGTGTGTGTGTGTGTGTGTGTGTGTGTGTGTGTATGTATAGTCAAAATGGTGTTTAACTTTGGAGGAAGGAGGGATAATGCATGTGGAAAGATTTCTGGGTGCTGCTGAGAGGTGGTGGTGCACTCCTTTAATCCTAGCACTCGGGAGACAGAGGCAGGTGGATCTCTGAGTCTAAAGTACACATTTGTTTCATATTGTTTGATTGCATTTTACTTTACATTGAAAGTAAACACAAACATGACACCATGAACAGAATAGACCTGAGCCCACCCACTGGCAAGCCCAGCCACACTGAATGTAGTTAATCCAAGAAACATGGGGTGGTTGGTCAGACTGAATCATTTAGCTTTTGCTACCTAATACAGCTCGATACTTCTCAGCTATCTCCAAGCTCTCGTTGCCTCTTGAATCTTGAAGAAGCCAAATACCATTTTCCTAGGTCTTGGGACAATTTGTTCTGGCCACGGGACTCAGCCGTATAAATAAGTGGCCCCAGGGAATTGTACTAGGCCCTCCTGGAAAAGACTTTCTGAGGAGCATGTAAAGAGCTGCTCTCACTGACTCTGCACATCCTGCTTTCTTGAATTTTGCCTGTGTGGCAGTGTGCTGCTTTGAGCCACTTACCCCCTGAGGCAACAAGGAGGAAGAGTCAACATTCTGAGAACACTGGAGTGGGAAAAAACAAGGAGAAGACTCTGATGACTTATTTCATTGTGCCTTCCTACGGGCCAGGTCACCCAAGCGTGAATCTCCAGTGTTAGTTCCTTTTTCTGTAGCTTACCACTGGCTTCCTAGCATTTCTTCTTCCTGATGTTAGTCTAGTAAATTACCCCATTTCCATCAATTTATCCTAAGAAAATAATCCAAATTACAGGCAGAGAATCTGTTAAGTCATTACCTGTAAAAATAGAAGATAATCTGGGAATTCAATATAGATGAATTTTCAGATAAAATATAAATACGATGATAAATTATACATCCAGTAACATTCATGTTTTGAGAGACTGTTTAATGTTATATAAAATATTCATGTATGATTAAAAAAACATATATAACTAGATGGGCAACATCAGAGAAAAGGGTAGAACACAGACCTCCAAAATTCTCTCCCATTAAAAATAGAGAGGAAAATGGCAAAATTGTCCATATCAACCAGAGAATATTAATTCAAGAAGGCTAGATTTCAGCCATTCAAAGCTGGGAGCGTTTTGGCATTTTGTTATTTGCCCTATTCCTCATTCTTCTTTTTTTCAGTAGAAATTTGTGCTCTGGCAGTCACCAGAGAGGTCACCACCGCCCGCTTTGGAACTCCTTCAAAGCCCCATCCCGAGGAAGTAACATTATGTCATCAGGCAAGGTCACTTAAAAGAGCCCACTCACAAGACCGGCCATCGACATGTGGCTTGACCCAGAGGTCACCCAATGTGAAGAGCCTTTTCCCAGAGACCATGAAAAGCCCTGAGAACTGTGATGTCACTGGCTGCCTCCAGCGGGGGATATCAGGGCAAACATTTGGGCTAGCTAACTAAAAAGCTTATAGTGAAAAATCTCGAGGATGAGACGTCTGGGAGCTTTGCAACGCTCTGACATATTTGTGGGACTCTAGAAGGCGATGTTCATGCTTCAGGCTGTGTAAGTCCAAAGGTGTGTGAACAAAGGAAAAGATGGGGGAATACATTCTCACCTCTGTGAACCTTGGGACGTTGGGGAAGTAGGAAGTAAAGGCTTTGGAAGAATTGTAAAGAACCTGGGAAAATCAAACCCAGTGTGCATACAGAGCCCCCAAAGAATGCCCAGGAAGCTGGATGTGGTGGCCTACGTCTTTAATCCCAGCACTCAGGAGGCAGAACTCTGTGAGTTCAATGTCAGTCTTGTCTACATACCAAGTTCCAGGCCAGCCAGAGCTATATAGACCCTGTCTCAAGACAAACAAACAAACAAACAAACAAACAAATAAATAAACAAACAAACACAGAACCAAAGAATGACCAGGAAATTCAGTGAGCCCAGGCATTTAAACAAATTGTGTATCAGTATGATTAGCTAACCACCAAGCCAAACAGAGATTCTAGCAGCTACATAGAGCAAAATCGACGAATGTTGCAGTTAGTTTAGAACAGTGATTATACAAACTAATAAAAGACAGCAGTCTCAAACAGAAACCCAACAAGTGGGTGAGGAAAATCCGATTCCTAGTAATGACATCATCTCAAATGTCTTGGTTTATTTTTTTATTTTTTATTTTTTGTTCCATCTTTTGCTTTCATTGTGCATGGCACTGGATCCCATGGGGATGTTTTCATATATGTATAAAAATGTCTTTTGAGCATATTCCCCAACACACACCACATCCCTTCCTCTTTTGCATTCTTCCTCATCCCAGTTACTGCCTCTTGTTGTTCTAGACAGTTGACTTTCACTTATAGGCACAGTTATGATTCTGTGTGGGGATATACAACCTCAAAGAAAGTATGCTGTCCTTACAAATCTGCGCCTGACTTAATTTGCCCAATACAGTTATCGCCAGTCCCATCCACTTTTCTACAAGTGAAATAGCTTTGTTCTTCTTTATGGTGGGCAAAAATTCCACTACATATACATGACACATTTTCTTTGTCCACTCCTCCATTGATGGACAGACACCTGGGTTGGTTTCCTTAGCTACTGTGGACATTACTGCAATAACACTGATGGGCAAGCATCTCTGTGATGAGTGGACGCAGAGTCCTTTAGACAAATACTCAGGAATGGCAGAGCAGGGCCGTATGGCAGTTCTCTCTTCAGTTGCTGAAGAACCCCCCTGCTAAGGAAATGGCAGGCATAAGAGTTACATTATTTTATTCTGATTGTTACTTTAATTATGTGTGTATGTGCATGTCTGTGTGTGGGTTTGTGCATGTGAGTACAGAGCCCGCAGAAGTCGGAAGGTGGCGTTGGATGCCCATGGAATCACAGGGCATTGTAAGAAGCCCGTATGGGTGCCGGGAAGGGAACTCAAGCCCTCTGAAGAGCAGTACAGACTTCTAACCACTGAGCTATCTCTTAAGCGTTCCAGTTTCTGTTTCCACCAGCAGTTCTGCGGGTTCTCTTTGGTCCATCCTCACCTGCATTTGTTGTGTGTTTCCTTAATGCCTTCCATTCTGTGTGGAGTGAAAACTCATCTCAACGTGGTTTTGGTTTGCATTTCTCTGATGTCTAGTGATGATCAACATATTTGCATATGTTCACTGTCCATTCATATTTCATTCTTTGAGAACTGTCTACTTGTTTTATTAGAACGTTTTTTAAAGAGTTTGTTGTTTGCTTTCGTACTATTTAGCTCTTCATGTTCTTTGCATATTCTCAGTATTGCTCATTAATCTCGGCTAGAACACTCGTTTCCCATTGTGTGGGTTCCCTCTTCACATGGCTGCTTCTTGGCCATGCAGAAGCCTTTTAATGTCATGAAATCTTATTTGTCAATTGTTGCCATTCTTTCCTGGGAACCGGTGCCCTGTTGAGAAAGCCCCTGCTTATGCTGATGTGATGAACTGTTCTCCAAACTTTCCTCAAACAGCTTTGGAGTTCAGGTCTTACATTAAGGCCCGAGATCCATCTGGAAGTTGATTTTCACACAGAGTGAGTGGTAACGATCTAATTCTACCCTACTATAAATCTGTAGATATGCAGATTTACAAGCACCATTTTGTCAAAATTCAAGCAGCTTTAGCTGCATGGTGCTCTCTTCTATTCCGTTGATCTATGCGTTTGGTTTTGTGCCGACGCCACGCTGCTTTTGTTAATATGGCTCTGTAATATAACTTGAAATCAGGAATGGTGCTGGCTCCATCGTTGTTCTTTTTGTTCAAGATTGCTGTGGCGACCCAAGGTCTTTTGTACTTCCATACCAATTTTAAGATTTTACTTTCTATTTCTGTGCTGATGTCATTGGAATTTTGAGGGGGGTTATATTGGATCTGTAGATTGCTTTGGGTAGTATGGCCATTTTCACATATTAATTCTTCCAACCCATGAGCATGGGAAGTCTTTTCATTTTCTAGTGTCTTCTCTCATTTCTTTCTTCAATATTTTGAAGGTTTTTGTTTGTTTGTTTTTGTTTTTCAAAACAGGGTTTCTCTGTGTAGCCCTGGCTATCCTAGAACTTGCTCTGTAGACTAGGCTGGCCTCAAACTCATGGAGATCCACCTGCCTCTGCCTCCTGAGTGCTGGAATTAAAGGCATGTGCCACCACCCACTTGGCTTATATTTTGAAGTTTTAACTATAAAGGTGTTTCACATTCTTGGTTAGGTTTATTCCAAGGCATTTTTTTTTTAGGCAATTGTGAATGGGATTGTTTCCCTGACTTCTTTGTAGGATATAGGAAGTCAACTTGATCGTAGTTAACAAACTTTTTTGGTGTGTTCTTGAAACCAGTTCGCAAGTGTTTTGTTGAGAATTTTTGCAACTACGGACATCAAGGAGATTAGCTTATAATTGTCCTTTTCTGTTGGACCTTGATCTGGTTCTGATATCAGTGTGTTACTGGCTTTGTAAGAAGAGTGAGGCAGCAGTACTACTCTTTATATCTTGTGTAATACTTGAGGTACATTGGTGTGAATTCCCTGGTGATTTGGTAGAATTCAGCAGCAAATCCATCTGGGCCTAGACTTTTTTTTTTTATAGTTGGGAAGGGTTTTTTTTTTTTTGTTTTAAATTACCCCTTTGATCACATAGCTTATTACAGGTCTGTTTGCATTGTTCACCTCAGTCTAAATTTAGTAATTCATATGCATCTAGAAATGCATCCATCTCTTTTAGATTCTCCAAATCAGTGAAATATAAGTGTTTATGCGATACCACATAATAATTTTCTAAATATTACTGATATTTATTGTAGTGGTTCCCCTTTCATCTCTAAGTTTATTAATTTGGGTCTTCTCCCTCTTTCCTTTGGTTAGTTTGGCTAAGGATTTGTTGTATTACCGTTATTTTTCATGTCTTATATTCCTGTATTAAGACTTTACACATCTGGGTTGTTCCATTGATTGGATTTCCTTATCAATTGTATTTTTTCAATTGAAGTATTTGAAATGTTCAACTGAGAATGGGTTATGGTAAAGCTGAGCTGTATAGTTTGAAATCTTACCCTCAGCTCATATGCGTAGGGTGCTAGGAATGGTTTTTTCCTCCCAAGACAGTGTTCCTCTGTGTAACAGCCCTGGCTGTCCTGGAACTCACTTGGTAGCCCAGGCTGGCCTCGAACTCACAGAGATTTGCCTGCTCTGCCTCTCCAGTGCTGGGATTAAAGGCGTGCGCCACCACCACCACCACCAGGCCAGGAATGATCTTCTATATTACTCTAAGAATAAAATATTAGCAGAGGAAGTAAACACAACCGCTGGATAGGTCCACCATGCAGTATCAAACAGTCAGTTAAAAAGGCATCTTTTGCCGGGCGGTGGTGGAACATGCCTTTAATCCCAGTACTTGGGAGGCAGAGGCAGGCGGATCTCTGTGAGTTCGAGGCCAGCCTGGGCTACTAAGTGAGTTCCAGGAAAGGTGCAAAGCTACACAGAGAAACCCTGTCTCGAAAAACCAAAAAAAAAAGTGTCTTTTTAGCTTCAATAACTATTGGGGGATAAAGGAAGAAAGATAGCATGGTGTGCACTAGGATATTAGTTACTATGTTTAGGGGTAGTAGGGAAGTAAGATAGGATTAAGAGTGAAAAAAAATCAAGGTGAGGAAAGGAACCAACAAGAAAGAGGAGCGGTTGGGGTACTGTTAGAGCCACAAAAGACAAAGATTATAAAACCATGAAAGGTCAAAATTAAGAAGTAAAAAGAGAAGAGGAAAGAGAGAAAATGGGTAGGAATAAGAGGGAAATGGTGTGGGTTGTATACAGGAAGAATAGTAGATAGTACATAATAGAATGTGTGGAAGAGCACACAGAACACTCACAGCCTGTAGGCAGAGTTGTTTGTTTAGACCACCAATTATCTCTGTCCTGCCAGCCACTCCCCAAATAACCACACAGAGACTTAATGTTAATTATAAATGCATGGCTGGTAGCATAGGCTTGATTTTAGTTAGGTCTAGTAACTTAAGTCAACCCATTTCTATTAATCTATGTGCTTCCCCAAGGCTCATTTACCTCATGCACATACTTCCCATCCTGCTCACTCTGTATCTCATGGCATCTCCTCAGGCTCCACCCTTCTTCTCCCCAGAATTCTCTCTGCCCCCAAAATCCTACCTGGCCATCAGCCAATCAACTTTTTATTAACAATAAGAGTAACACATCTTCCCAGTGTACACTATGTTAAAGCTAAAACCTTCCTTTTTTATTTAGGCCAAAAGGGGGAAATGTGGAATATTCCTTTACACTGTATGAACATATGTCACAGTGATTGGTCTAATAAAGAAGCTGACTGGTCAATAGCTAGACAGATAGAGGTTAGGTGGGACTGGCAGACAAAAAAAGTACAAAAAAGAAGAAACAGAGTCTGGGGAGTCACCAGGAGACACAGAGGAAGCAAGACATGCTAGAGGACAGATAAAGTCACGAGCTATAAGGCAATATGTAGGTTAATAAAAATGGGTTAATTTAAGTTGTTAGTAACAAGCTTAAGCTATGGCTGATCTTTTATAATTAATTATAAGTCTCCATGTCATTAATGGGGAGCCCGCAGTCCTGATGAAAAGGTCCAACTATAACAGCCTAACTGAGAAGTGTACAAACTAAAGTCAGGACTCTCAAGAGAGAGTTATGCAGGAACTATAGAGATGGTTCAGTGGTTAAGCATGCTGCTCTTGCTGAGGACCCAACTTCAGTTCTTACTCCTATAACCCTAGCTCTAGAGGGATCTGACACTAGTGCACACCTGCACTCAGATGTACACACACACACACACACACACACACACACACACAATTAAAAAATAATAAAAATAAAATAAGAGATCTTTATGCAAGACTAAGGATAAATTAAAAACAATAACCAAAGAGGCAAAGTACATTAGAAAATAAAATAAAATAAAATAAAAGTACATTAGATTTTGAAAATCATTATTACTTGAGTCAGTATTTCTTCCTCAGTGTGATGGCTTTTGAATTTTTCCCTTCCCTGTGATGTTTCTTGTAGCACACTGTGTTGATGGAGGAGGCGCAACTTGCAACTCGAGCTGAAACCTATAAAAGTAGATTTGGAGTATGGACTCCCCCAGTGGAGTTAAACAAATTACCTTTCAGATTGGCTTTCTGGCACAATTGGACTGAGCTGAGCAGTGGAATTTTCAGTCCCTACGATGATGTTTGCAGAGGCAGTGACTGAACCCTCCATGGCATAGCACTCTACACTACCCTCCCTCCAGCTCAGTGGCACCAGTGTGTTAGAGGGAAGCTAGGAGTCCTTGCGAGGGATTCCTGCTGGTCTCAGGTGTACCCACAGCAGGGAGACGGCCTGAGCCTCAATGTCACACTTCAACCCAGACTGCATAGTCAGACTAATCCCCAGGCCCTGTCCAGGGAAATGTATATCTGGCCCTTGGTCCCACTCAAAATTGGCTGTTTGCTGTGCTAATGTCAGGGAGGTGAGGGTATAAGCCATTGTCTGGCAGTTCTCCTGGACCTCATTTCAAGAAAAATAAAAACCTCCACCAAACCTCCACACCTTCATTGTGAGGTTATGCAAAATAGCCAAGTAGAAATAACCTAAATTTTTGTCAACCAAGGCATGGCCATCCTTATAATGGAATATTACCCAATCTTAAGAAGCCATGGATTATAGACACGTGTAACAGTCTCAAAACACCATACTAAGGTGAAAAAAGCAAGACTCAAAGGTCATTTATATAACACATCCAGAATAGACAACTCCATGGAGACAGGATGAGTTTTAAGGCTCAAAGGAGATAACGCTGAGTGGCTGCTGGTGAGTATGAGATCTCCTTAGGTTGATGGCAGTATTCTGAAATTAGTGTGATGTGTAACTTCAGGAATAAAGATCACTGAAGTTTTAAAAGGATCAATTTTATGATACAGGAATAATTTTAAAAGCTGTATGTAATATAGTCCCAATTTTCTTCAGAATACTGTAATTGATACAAATCCTAGCCAACTTCTCAAAATCTCCAGCTCCCTCTTTCTTTTTGCTGATTGGTGTGCCACACTGTCACCTCTTCACTCCACACTCTGTGGACCTGTCACACCATTTCAGATCTGGTTTCTAGTGTGACCACTGAGAAGCTGTGTGCTGCACCCTGGACGGTGAAGGTGACTTCCATGTGAGTGAATGTTGATCAATAGGAAACAGAAAATGGGAAGGGATTAGGAGGCAATTCTTTCCCTTTATTTCCTCATTTTTTGACTAGTATTAAAGGCTGTTGTAATAGTGCAGCTGAGAAATGATGGTGGACTCAGCTAGGGTGATAGCAGCGACTTCAGAGTGAAGATGTATTTCAATGCGGAGCTGATGGAATCTACTGATGGATTGCGTGGCTGGTGTGAGAAGTGCAGCCAAGGATGAGCCAAGGAGTTTGGACTAATAAGTAAAATGGAACTTTATAGAAATGGCCCATAATGCCGGTGAAGGAGGAGGGGGTGGTTGGGTGGGGGAAGAAATCAAAGCTCAATTTTGAATGTCAAATTTGGAGTGATTATGGTCACATGCATATGGACATATATGTAGAATAGATGGCATAGGATTCAAGGGACAGGAAGAAATTAGGACTTAAGATATAAAGTTGGGTATTATCAACACATAAAAGGAACGCCAAGATCTAGATCTGGATCAAAGTCCCACCAGGACCTGAGTGCAAAGACGAACAAGAAGAGGCCTGCTGCAGATGTAGCTCAGTGTGTAGAGTGCCGGCCTGACATACTGGAGGCCAAGGCTTCGGTCCCCAGCACTACCTCAGATGGATTAGTAGAGACACAACAGTCTGTAATGGAATGCCTGCCATTCCTGGGGTGGAAGCTGGAGGTTCTGGATGTCAGTCTTACACTTGGCCTCAGCCAGCTAGAGGTCTATCTGGACTACATTAGACTACATCAGAATAACAAAAGGAATGCTAGACAAGAGGAGTCCCGGGGGATGAAGGTATGAGACCCTCTGGTGTTCAAAAGCCAGGAAGATGAGGAAGAAGCCTCAGAAAAAGAGACTGAAGAAGAACCAGTTCATTGAAAGCAGAATCATGGAAGCTGGGGAGTCCCAAAGGCCCAGTGGAAGAGACAGGTTCAGGAAAGAGGGATCCACGGAGGAGGGAAGCTTCTCAATGTCTGTGATAATTTCACTGGTCACCTGGACAAGGGTGCTCTCTTATTACTCCTTCACATCCCTGGAGAAGCCTTTTCTGTGAGCTTTCCTTCATTCTCTCAGAGCTTGGGAGAAAGTTAAAGAGAGTGAGAGTGTCTTACAAACATTGAACACTATTTCTAAGCATTACCCCATATCTTCCTACTCTTGAGTCCCTCAAGACACTGCTGCTGAAGTCACCGGCTCTGGGGGTCCTTCAACAAGCTGAACTTCTCACACCTGGGGATCACAGACTTGCCAGTGTCTCAGGGTTCTTCCCCATAGCCTCCATCGGGGTTGATGGGATTTTTCTCTCTGCTCTGTTGAGTATGACTTCACGCAAAAGCTTTGCATCTTGCATACTCCTACTGTGTCTTCTTGACCAGACTGTTTGCATCTATTAAATGTTTTTTTCCCCCTGTCTTCCCTGCTGACAAGATTGCTTCTCATCATTTAAATTGCAGCTTTACATTCGTCTCCATTTCCTGCCAAATTCGGAAATGTCTATTAGTCATTCTGCAGAAATGTTGAGTGTCGGCTCTACAGAGCACTGTCATCCACGCCGCCCAGTACACCAATAATTATGACACAGGCTTTGTCTTCGAATTCTATTCAAGGTAATTTTGGAGAGAAAAGGGAACTGAGCACGTCAAATGACAGGTACCCAAACTAGACAATAAATCATATTTTAAAAGATCACCCTCAAGTCACATTGATGCCCATTGGGAGTAAAGGAAGACAGCATTTGAGCTGGGCCACAAAAGCAGATGAGCAGGATTTAAATAGTGGGAAGGAAAGAGGTGGACAGTCTAGAATAAAAAATAAGTGATGTCTGGATGACAGGGAGGTTTGTGGAAAAGTAAACACATCGTAGATGATGGAATGTAAGTGAATGGCGTTGAGTGGCGGGTGCTCATTAGCTCTTGAAGAATGTAGAAGCAGTGTTGGAAGGAGAGCCTGGAAGTGGGGGGTCAGTGTGAGGAACTAGAAGACAAAGAAAGCAGTCACAAAGCCTTGTGCTGGCACAGAATAAGAATACCAGCGCTCCACGAGGCATTTCTCACCACCCAGGGGTTGGTCAGGAGCCTCTTGCTAAGCAATCTTCTTGACAATGGGGCTATGGCGATTGGATTAGCTGGGCCTGGGTCCAGGCTGAGACTTGATCTACTCCAGCTGAGTCCGAGAGGAAAAGAGTGAGCCCAAAGGAAAATTAAGCCAGCATCATCAGAAGGGATAATGGATTCAGGGACTCCAAATATCCCTCCTCACCACTTTCCATTCAGTTCTCCACAGGTTTGGTAGTTTGAATGTAATTGGCCCCCCATACACTCATAGAGACTGTCACTATTAGGAGGTGTGGCCTTGTTAAAGTAGGTATGGCCTTGTTGGAGGAAGCGTGTCACTTGGGGGTGGGCTTTGAGATCTCCTTTGTTCAAGCTAAGCTCAGTGTGGTACACAGTTCACTTCCTACTGCCTGCAGATCAAGATGTAGAACTCTCAGCCCCTTCTCCAGCACCATGTCTGCTTTCATGCTACCATGTCCTGCCATGATGATAACAGATTAAACCTCTGAAACTGTAAGCCACTCCAATGAAATGTTTTCTGCTGTGGGATGTTCTGTATGTCAAATGTGTTGCTCTGATGGGTTAATAAATAAAACACTGATTGGCCAGTAGCCAGGCAGGAGGAAGTATAGGCGGGGCAAGGAGGAGAAGAATTCTGGGAAGTGTAAGGCTGAGTCAGAGAGACACTGCCAGCCGCCGCCATAACAAGCAGCATGTGAAGATGCCGGTAAGCCACAAGCCACATGGCAAAGAATAGATTAATAGAAATGGGTTAATTTAAGATATAAGAACAGTTAACAAGAAGCCTGAGCCATTAGGCCAAACAGTTTAAATAATATAAGCGTCTGTGTATTTATTTTATAAGTGGGCTGTCAGATTGCCGGGGCTTGGTGGGACCCAGAGAGAAAACTCTCCAGCTACAGTTTTCCTTTATAAGAGTTGCTGTGGTCATGGTGTCTCTTCACAGCAACAGAAATCCTAACTAAGACAACTGCTAACCCCCACTCCACCAAACCACACTCACCAAGCTCATTGGCTAGTTTAGAAGGCCAGAAGACTTTTGGAGGCCATGCAATGAGAACATCTTTGCTCATTTGGTACTGTGTAAGTGGAAGTTTCTGTCCCATAAGCCACTCCCAAGTAACCACACAGAGGCTTAATATTATTTATAAATGCTTGGCCAATAGCCCAGGCTTGTTACTAGCTAACTCTTTCTCACTTCTTGTGGAGATTCCGCCTATAGTACTCTACCTTCTAAGTATCAGTATTATTCTAATGTTTAATTTTCACCTCAATTTCTTCTTACTCTCCTCTTTTTCTTTTCCCTAGCTCACTTGAGAACTGAGACACTTTCTCCTCCCATCTGTCATGGGCTTCCTTCTGGTGTTACTCACCTTACGCTATCTTCTGGTGATTTGTGTGTGTCTCGGGGACCATTGTGTGTCATTGTAGCTTGGGTTCCTGGCACTTATTAGTAGACTTAATTACTATATGAAGATAGAGTATGCTAGCAACAGGATTAATGAAGACACAAAGATGATGTCATGATGTTGAACATGGAATTAAAAAACAGGGCAGTCAGCTTTGGAGAAAAGAGTGAACTTAAATTTAGATGTACTGTGTCACTGACAGTGGGGTAGAGACTCCAAACAGAACTGTCTAGTGTGGTGGTTCTCAACCTGTGGGTTGAAACCATCAGAAAAGACATATTTTCTGTGGTCTTAGGAACCTCAACCATACTGAGCCATGTCTCAGTTCCTAAGATCATTGGAAATACGTGCCTTTTGTTTTTTTAACTGAACTCTACTCAATATAGCTTCTGCGATTGTGACATTGTTTACCTAGGGCAGTGGCTCTCAACCTTCCTAGTGCTACGACCCTTTAATAGAGTTCCTCATGTTGTGGTGACCCCCAACCATAAAATTATTTTTGTTGCTACTTCATAACTGTAATTTTGGTACTGCTATGATTCGTGATGTAAATATCTGATATGCAGGGTATCTGATATTGGACCCAAAGGGTGTCATGACCCACAGGTTGAGAACTACTTGTCTAGTGGATACAATCGAAATGCTGTGTTAGAATGCTGTGTGTTTTGGATTTGAGGTTCTTGTTTTGCCTTCACTTTGAGACAATGTCTCTCTGTCCCCGGAACCCAGGATCTTCCTGCTTCAGCCGCTTGTGCACTGGTGTCCCAGGCATGCACTGCCCATGCCTAGCTACATGGAGCAACTCATGAAACTGGAGACTTTGCTTGTTTTACGCTACCCTCTAGTACACAGCGCAGAGTAGGTGCTCAGTAAGTGCTTGTGGAACTATTGAAGTTCAAGGTCTGAAAGGTTATTCAAGAAAAACAGTTAAAAGCCAAAAGTGCTGTTTTAACTGAACTCTACTCAACAGAACTTCTGTGGCTATGACATTGCCTACCTAGAGGAGTGGTTCTCAACCTTCCTAGTGCTGCGACACTTTAATATAGTTCTTCATGTTGTAGTGACCCCCAAAACCATAAGATTATTTTTGTTGTTACTTCATAGCTGTAATTTTGCTACTGTTATGGATCATAATATAAATATCTGTGTTTTCAGATGGTCTTAGGCGACCCCTGTGTAAGGGTCATTCGACCCCCTACCCCCACCAAAGGGTAGAGACTCAGGTTGAGAAGCACTGACCCAGAGAGAGCATCAGAATCCACAGCAGAGGCCTCGGTCTCCATGACTGCTGCAGGCAACGACTACCCCTGTCCAGCTTGTCCATGCTTCTGATTAACCCACTATAGATGGGGGTCCCCATGATCCTTCCTTGAGTTTAATTTTCTGGAGAAGCTCACAGAATTCAAGAAAATACTTGTTAATGTTCGATGTTTCTTTTTTTAATAAAGATTTTAAAGGATATAGATGAGCAGCAGATAGACGATTGATTATGGGGAGGGACTAGGGTTCCAAGGACTTCTCTAGGAACATACACACACACACACACACACACACACACACACACACACACACACACACACGAGAGAGAGAGACAGACAGACAGACAGACAGACAGACAGACACAGACAGACAGACACAGAGAGAAAGAGACAGAGACAGAGGGAGAGAGACACACTTTCAACATTCATGATTACAAGAATTTTAGGAAGTATGAGCCAAGAATGGCAACAAAAACCAAATACATATTTCACAATATCACACAAGTAAAGCCACACAAGAATGGACCCAGAGACAGGCTTGCCAGGGAGAGGCACCTTATTTGGGGATGAAGACAATATTCCCAGCGCTATCACAAACAAACACATGTCCAGCAAGTAGGAAGGGGGGCCTTTCTTTATACAGAAAGGAACCCTTCTCTAGAACTCCATTGCAGTGATTTAATCTTCACTGTCAGCTTGACTGGATTTAGAATTACCTAGGAGACACACCTCTGGGTGTGCCTGGGTGGGCATTTCCAGAGAAGCTTACCTGAGGAAAGAAAACCCATCCTGAATGTAGGTGGCATCATCCTCTGGGCTTGGATCTGACTGAATAAAACCTGGGGAAAGAGAGCAGACTTGAAAAGCAGCATGTATGCTGGGCGGTGGTGGCACACGCCTTTGATCCCAGCACTCTGGAGGCAGAGGTAGGCGGATCTCTGTGAGTTCAAGGTCAGCCTGGTCTACAGAGCGAGTTCCAGGATAGGCTCCAAAGCTACACAAAGAAACCCTGTCTTGAAAAAAAACAAAAAAACAAAAAAAAAAACAAAAGAAGAAGAAGAGAAAGAAAGAAGAAAGAAAGAAGAAAGAAAGAAAGAAAGAAAGAAAGAAAGAAAGAAAGAAAGAAAGAAAAGAAAAGAAAAGAAAAGAAAAGCAGCATGCAGCTCTCTCGGCTTCCTGTCTGTGGGTGCAGTAGCTAGCAGCTCAAGCTCCTGCCACCCTGTCTGTCCTTCCTTGATAGTCTGTACCCTCAAACTCTTCCCTTTGAACTCTGAGGCCACAGCAGTAAGGAAAAGAACTAGCAAGCCTGTCGGACTTCCGAAATCCCTTTCCTAGCCATTGGGTAACCCACCATGCTGGGCTGCAAGAGAGGCTGACAGAGCAGACATCTGCAGATGTGGTTGTTGACCACAGTGGAGAAGAGGGAGGGGGTGTTATCTGCGACACAGAGCAGTGAAATATTTAAAAAGGAGCAGGGGGCAGTACAGAGTCTTCAAAACACAGACGTAGTTTGCTGACATGATTTCAGGTTCAAACTACTTCTGAATTACTTCTTCTAGTACATTAAACAATGTATAAATGACCCAGGAAAAGTACATCTCCTTCTCCAGAACCCTCCAGGTCCATCCCTCCCTGCAGCAGCGCCGAGTCCTGGTTTGAAACCTTGTTTAATAAAGCGATACGGTGCTGTCTGTCCTCTGAATCTGGAGGATGTGGAGTTTAACTTCTGTCTGAGCAGGGGCAAACTGGATGAAAGCTGACTTTGAAATTTGTCAGCTAGTTCAGGCCTATTTGTAGCCTCTGGAAGGCCTCTGAAATCATGGGCCTGACCTGAAACTGAAGGAAAACAAAACAGCCCGCTTCTCTTCTCTAAAACGGCATCAATCCAAGTGTTACAAGAAAAAAAAATCATTTTCTCAGTTCTTATCCTAGCCAGCATTTGGATCTAGACTCAAGTTCCTTGAGGGGACGTATCATCATTATGCAAGATAGGAGAAGGAAAGAAGCCCATGATTTTTTACTGCTTTATTTATGAACCAAATAAATATATAATTATAGCCAGAAACAGGGAAAAGGGCAGGCAGTAGGAAGCAACTGGAAAACTGCTGGCATGGAGTATTTGTTGCTTTTCTTATTGTTCTGACCAAATGCCTGACAAGAAGCAAGGGGTTGGAGAGATGACGAAGAGTGAGGAGCAATCGTTGCTCTTCCAGAAGACCTGAGCTTGGTTCCCAGCACCCATGTCAGGAGACCCACGACTGCCTGTAACTCCAGCTCAAGAGGACATGACGACGTACCTCTTCCGGCCTCTGCAAGCACCTGCATACGTGTGCTATACACGCAGACTGACAGACAGACAGATGCACCTCCACGTAAAATATATATATATATATATAAGAAGCCGCTCAAAGAAGGAAGGTTTTCCATTCATGAGTAGAGTCCATAAAGGCAGGGAAGGTGTGGGGGCAGGAGCAGCTGCAGTGGTGACAGATGCTCGTTCACATCGGGACAGATCAGGAAGCAGAGAAAGGACAGTGCCCGTGTTTCCTCGCTTCTTCGCGTCCCCCTTACTCACTGAAATGAATGATAAGCGGCACAGGCGGCGGAGCTGGTTACCGCGTGGACAGTTCACGAGCCACGGCCACGACTACCTAGTTACAGAGAGCTTTATTAGGAGGAAGAGGGGGTTGGGGTACAAGAGAACCAGGGCCTAGGAAGGAGCATGTGGGGAGAGCAAAGGGAAAGATGGTGGAGTGGGGGGAGAGCAGAGAGAGAGAGAGAGAGAGAGAGAGAGAGAGAGAGAGAGAGAGAGAGAGAGAGAGA
>CABHPH010150859.1:23523-39614 GCA_902168325.1 Peromyscus nudipes | reverse complement strand
GGGGGGGGGGATGTCACACTCCTTTTCTTACCAAATTGTACACTTCTTACATATTTATGCTCTGTAAACCTGCGTGAATTCAATGAACAATAATCACATCTCTGCCTGAATGTTAAGCTGTCTTTAAAAATTCCTCTATCAAATAACTTAATTCATTACTTTTTAATTAAGCCTCATTCAAGTTTTCAGGATCAAACAAAATGCCTTTAGGTTCTTTGTGAGAATATAACACCAATGGCCTTCAATCTCATTCCCAGGAGTCCTTGCACCCCTCTGAAATTTCATGAGCAATCTTTATTGTCTGCCTTTCTATCGGTATTCTACTTTCCTGACCGCCCATGAAAATAGCCTATTATGCCCTGCTTACAGCACTATAGAGCCTCTCTGACCCACAGTTCTGAACCCGTCCACATTCTGTCCTCAAACCAAAGGCCTAGACACTACATGGTCAGGTTTATCACAGGATGCCAATTTTCTGTCTTTTTTCAGGGCTGACAAAAGGGACCATGAGGAAGGATTTATTCGAGCTCATGGTTTGAGAAGATAGTGTCCATCATGGCGGGGAAGACTTGGTTGGAGGTGGGAACACGTGGCTGGGACTCATTACTTCCCAGAAGACCAATCTCTCCTGGCTTTCTCTTTTTTTCTTCAGCCCAGGACCCCAGCCATGAGACATTGCTACCCACATTCATACTGTTCCTTCCCTCCTTATCTAAGCCTCTCTGAAAATAGTATTACAAACACATCCAAGGATGTATCTCATTAATATCCCTGGTGGTTTTTTTTGTGTGTGTATGTGTGTGGGGGGGTTATTGTTGTTGTGTTTATTTTTGAGATAAGATCTCCCTATGTATTCCTGGGTGGCCTGCAAGTTATCTGTAGGCAGGCCAGCTTGATAATCTAACCCTGGTCCCTCTTCCTTTGCTTCCCAAGGGTTGGGATTAAAGAAGTGTACCATCACACCTAGGTGTTTCTTACCAAATCAGGTAGGTCTTTGAAATTAGTGTGAACTCCTGAAAAGAAGCTGTATTTGCAGAGACTGGTTACTGATTAGAAGTCTAACACTATGGAAAGACTAGAATGCTCCAGGTCCAGAGGCTAGTTACCTTATCTTGGGCTAGCTTTAGCCTCAGAATACATTCCTTGCCCACCTCTGTGACTAATAGATAAAGTCGTTTTGGAATCTATTAACTTAGCAGGCTACCAGCTTCTACCAACTCCAAAGCTAAGATTGTCCTCAGATAACATTTAAGTCTGTAGAAAAGCTTCCCCTGTCTTGCTATAGCCACATCTCTGATGTACCAACCAGTATTTTTAAACTTGTCTTGACTCTGGCTTTCTTTGTTCTGTAAAACTATGAAACTTCATGAACCTGCCTTCACACTGGAACACGGAATTTGAGGGTAGCATAAATCTGTGTTCCCAGGCCATGTCACTCAAACTGGCCCCAGAATAAACCATCTCTTACTCCCTTTAAGATAAGTGCTGTGTTTTTACACTGACATTAGTCTTCAAATATGGATAATAGGCATACAAAATGAAAAAAAAATGCTTCAATGGCCAGTTATTAGAAAAATACAAATTTAAGTCACCATGAGACATAACCTGTCATCCGTTCACATGAAAAATTTCAAAAAGAAAATGGTTTTTTGTTTTTAAAATTATAATAAGTGCTGGTGAAGTGTAGAGAAAAGGGAAGCTTACGTATTTTTGGTGGGTATGTAAAGTGAACAAACTGTTAGAAGTTTCTGAAATAAATGAAAAATAGATCTGGTGATCTCATTTCTGGGTACGTAGCTAAAGGAAAAGAAATCACTGTGTTGAAGAGATGTCGACATGCCCATGTTCACTGCAGTACAATTCTCAGTAGTTACAAGAAACTAACATAAGTGTTTATGAATGATGAATGGTCCATGAATGATGAATAAAGGAAATGTGATAGAACACAGTGGGAGCTAGGCGTGGTGGCCCACACTTCTAACACTCCCCCCCCCCCCCAGACAGGCAAAGGCAAATGGATCTCTGTGAGTTCAAGGCCAGGCTGCTCTACACAATAAGTCCCAGGCCAACCAGGACCACACAGTGAGCCTCTGTCTCAAAAAAGGAAAAATAAAACAAAACAAAAACATACAACAAAACAAACAAAAAACCCAAACAAACAAATTAGAAAAAGGAAACACAATGGAGTACTATTTGACCCTAAGAAATTCTGTCGTTTCCAACTACGTGGTTGAACCTCTAGAACATGCCTTTAGTAAAATGTGCCAGAATGACCAATACCTCGTGGTTTCACTGCTGTGTGAATCTCAAACACGTCAGACTCATATAGAGAGAAGGATGGTGGTTGCTAAGGGCTGGAAGTGGAGGGCCTAGGGAGCCGTTGGTAAAAGTATAAAAAGAAAGCCAAGTAAAAAAACCACGGGTCTGTGGAGAAGCCACTCTAGACAGGCTGGAGCCGCTCCCTGGTACCCGTGAACATGGTGGTGTTGGCCCGTCTCCTTGTCACTGTCCCAATGTGAGAAGAAAATGCAGATACCTTTAATGCAAAGGTTCTCACTATTTCAGTGAGTACCGCGCCACTGTGACAGGCCCCACGTTTTCTGATTCACCGAACACCACCTCCTCAGCCACATGGCCATTGCTAAAGCAGGTGACACTGACCACCAGCCTCATTCAGAACACACACTATCCTCAGCTTGCTCTTCTGCAGTAATCATTGCTGAAGCGTGCAGTGTAAATCCCTCTACCTAAACCCAAATCTCTAAGCCTTTAAAAAAACAGCACACACAAATATTTAAGAAAAATAAGTAACATATGGCTTCCACCTCCAAAATGCTTTTATGGTCCCGTGGGACGGGACTGTTGGGGGTGTTTTTGTTACCATCTAAGGAACCTGAATAGGGCTAATTTTCTCTTCCAGTTAAAGAATTAAAAGGCAGGAGCAATCTTGTGTGGGATAGGTAGCAGCAGAGAAATCCTGAACACAGCAAACAGGAGCAGACAGAATCAGTAATTGAATTTTACTAGACTGAGGAAACACATGAACAGCAGGTACCCAGGGAGAAAGACCCTCCGCAGAGCATAATGGGGGAACACAGGAACCCGGCTTCTCCTTGGGGGCAGGGAGTTTAAAAGTCTTGAAGTCTTCCTCCCCTAATTTCGGGTTGTTCAGTTTGAAGAAAGGCAGGCTGGCTGATTGGCCCCCAACTGTTGCGGAAACATGTTCTGATCAGGCCTTGAACTTGTTGAACTAGTCCATTAGCAAGAGCCTGCTGACAGGAGAGAAAGCCTACAAGGTCTTGTTTCAAGCTGCCACTTGGGAGGGAGGGTGAGGAAGAAGCCCGCCATCTTGGAAGTCACCACCTTCAGTACCCAGTCATGTCCCTCTCCCTGTGTCTGCCCCTCAGGGAGTCTAACTCCTAGTCCCTCGTGACCACACTAGAGCGTGGCAAATCCTCTAGAGAGAGTATGGATTCTTTGGGAGAACCACCAGGGGCTGCCCGATCTGGTGGCTTTTAGGGCCAGTGAATCTCGTGTTGTTTCTCAGAAGGCCTCGTGCTTAAGCTGAGGGTGAGGGGCCAAGGGGGCCCAGTCCAGGAAGAAAGTAGCATGTGGGAAGGGATGTTCTTAGCAGAGGCCACTGTCAGATCCTGGAAGCACTGTGGGTTCTTTGAAATGTGCAGGTCATATCAGGGGACCAAAAGGGGTTGACAGGGTCAGATGTTGATAAGTCTGTGATCTGAATGCCTAAGTCTTGGGGAGTGTGCTAGTCAGGGTCACAAAGAGAAAGAAAAGTAATTGATTTACACTGATAGGAGGTTGAGTATGAGAATTGGCTCAGGATTAGGGACACCAAATTGGTGCATGCTGAGCCATCCTCAAATTGGAGAACCAGGAAATCTGGTCCCATTCAGGGTCTAAAGACCTGAAGAAGTGGCTGAGTGTGGGTGTGAGTGGAGGTCGGCTGGGTGAAGCCTCAGAATCTGCAAGCCTGAGAACCAACTCCAGTGTCTAAAGGTAGAACACCCTACTCCAGAGGTGAGTGGATTTGCCACTCCATGGCTGTTTTGTTCTATTTTGAGTTCTGAATGGACAGGTACTCACCACACTGCATAGGCCATCTGCTTTTACTCAGATAGTTCACCTATCAAATGCCGCTCTCTTCCAGAAAGACCCTTATAGACACACCCGGGAATGTTTTCCCAGCTATCTGGGTACTCCTCAGCCCAGTCCTGCTGACACATAAAACTGACAATGTATGGAACTGCTTTAGATTATTTAACCAGGAGAGTGGCAAGAAGTGATTGGCATTTTGGAAAGATGCCAGTTTAGTGCAGAGAAATTAGAGTTCGGGCCATAGGCTGGAGAAGACCATAGGGAGTGTGGCTTCATAGATAAGTCTCTGCGCTTTGGAGCCAAACTTATTTGCTTCTGAAGATAAAAGAAATGGTACTTTCCAATGAGAACTACTGGGCAGCTGAGAGAAAATGTTTACAGGACCAATATCACAGTGCCTAATAGGAAGTAAAATTTTAATGGATATTAGATATTAAGACATCATCCTGGGTCTGACCACGCCTTATCATCTGTGCTTCTGTATTTTGTTATGCTTTGAGACAGGGTCTCACTGGTGTAACACTGGCTGGCCTGGAATTCACTTTATAAATCAGGATGGTCTTGAACCCGCAAAGGTTTGCCTACCTCTGCCCCTTGAGTGCTGGGGTTAAAGGAGTGTAGGATACCACACCTGACCCTGCTTCTGCATTTTTAACTCCAGCCCCGCCTTCTTTTATCATGAGTTTCCTAACCGGGTTGGCTCCTGCTTTACAGAGCAGCCAGCAGGATTGTTACAAACTGATATTCTGTTACAGACCAAAGATGAGTTGTTCCTGTGTACTGAAGTGACTGAGGTATTGCCATTTTGTCCTGTTCTTGATCTGACCCTTATTTGTGTCTGCCACCTCGACCCCCACCCCAGTGAATAACTGCATCTGCCTTGGCGGCAGCACATTTTACACTTTCCATGACCTGGACCATGGCCTCGACGTATAATCAAAACAAATGTTACAAGGGTCCTTTGACCTACACCCAACAATGACGTCATTGTGATTTTTCCCTTTATAAATGCTGTATCCCTGAGCTTTGGGGGCTGAGAATTCTCTGTGGAAAGAGCCTACTCTTGCTAACTGGCTTGTATAAAGGATTCTTCTTCGGCATTATATGTCTGTGGTCTTTAAGTTTCTCATCTGGACTATAATGTAATGAAGAACCACAAAAAGACTGTCAACCAAGGAGGAAAATAGGAAAAAGAGGAATAGGTACAGAAAAAAAACACTAATGGCTCTGATATTTGCAGATAATTGCTCAACCTCATTTATACTAAAGGACTTGCAGATTAAAGTCATTTTTTTCTCTCAAATATCAGATTGGCATATTCTGGGGTTTAATAATTGCAAATAACACATTACTGGCAGATGGTAACTGTTAAGACCAGGATGGAGGGCAAACAGGAAATGCCTATCAAAATACCAAAGAATAAGACTGTTTTTGTTTTTTTTTTGTGGGTTTTTTTTTTTTTTTTTTTTGTTTTTTGAGACAGGGTTTCTCTGTGTAGCTTTGCGCCTTTCCTGGAGCTCACTTGGTAGCCCAGGCTGGCCTCGAACTCACAGAGATCCGCCTGCCTCTGCCTCCCGAGTGCTGGGAGGGTTTTTTTAAAATGGTATTATAAAATGAACCTAAGGCCTTACATAGACGATGCAAACTCTCTACCAGCCCCTGAGCCATTTAATTTCTGTGAACTTCACCTAAATCTACAGCACTCACACGAAATATGTTAAAAACTAACGTCGCCAGAGTTTGAAATAGCAGAATGTCATAGGTCCCCAGATGCCTCTTAATCCTTAGAGTCCCCTCCCCCCAATTGCCGAACTCAAGCCATTCCGACTGATGTTTCCATTTCTGGCGGTGCCAGACATTGAACATTGTTCCTCCTCAAAGCCACCACACGTGATCTCCTCACAAGTCGCTCTTGGTGTAACGTCCATCCCCATCCCTTTTAAATGGTTCTTTTCTCCACAGGTCGTCACCTGCCCTTTGACCAAGGCTGTTCTAGGAAATGACCATATTTGAGCATCTATGTACAAGTGGATTTATATGACAGATTAGTCTAATAGCATCAGTGTGTCTATATAGGGACAGTCCTCTAGAGATCACTGCAGGGGCTTAAGGGAGACATTAAAACATATTGATGCGCACTGGAAACACTTTGGGAAAGAGAAGCTGACTGAAACTGGCAAGTAGACATCCTGGTTCCCTCACTTCTGGCAGTTCTCCTGTACTAACAAGGTAAGTGGAAATGGGAGAATGATTGTGGGATCCAGACACACTCTTTCCGTACCCTCTGCTACACAAAATGTCATCAATAACTGTCCTGTCTGCTAACAATAAAGACAGAGACTCCAGATGACTAGGAGGATGGTTACCTGTGAAATCTGCCTCCCACAGTGCGGTAAGTCGCACATATCCAGTGGCAGCTCTGGGAACCACAAGTGGTTCTGGATGGGAAGAAATCACTTTTTGTGCCCCGAGACCTGCCTAGCTGATGATAGATGCAAATACAGAAGGACTATAAAGTGACTGGAAGAGAGGACACCGTTTGGAACCTCAAATCACATTTCTCAAGGCCAACTGCCATCCATAAACCAAACAGCTTTTTGGTGGCTAATAGAGAGCTCTACACACACAGCACCCATCTGATGATTGTATTGGATGGCTCCTCAGGTTGTTCCAAGGTCAGCCCTGAGTTAAAAGAACAGGACATACCTGCATGTGAGTGAGTATGAGTTCTTCTTTGTCCTTCCCTAGTAGCATGTTATTGCTTACTTTATTAAGGAATTATCTTTCTTTTTATAAATGCTTTTCCCTTTATAAATGCAGTATCCCTGAGCTTTAGGGGCTGGGGATTCTCTGGGGGAAAGAGCTTGTTCTTGCTAGCTGGCTTGTATAAAGGACTCTCTTCTTTGGCATTATATGTCTTTTTCTTTTTCATCTGTTTCTCTATGTCCTTCAAGGGAGAGCAGTAGTTCTTGTTCAAGGCTTATTTTATGCTCTCCAATCCACTTAGAGTTCAATTGCAACCTAATGTTTTTCTCTCGTATGAAAATTAACTATGTCTAAAATCCCAGTGATCACTGCTGGGTGGTGCTGGCAGGCTTTATCCTATGCTCCAGTCCATGTGAACATGTATTCTACAATACAAGCTTATTACAGTGCATGTAGATATGACATCCACGAAGTCGTATCTCAGTGTGGATCATAAGGACTCAGCACCATAGAGGAACAGATGGACTTTTCAGATTCAGACATAGCTTGTCATTGTTTATGCCCCCGTTCGAATACAGTCTTCTTTTGGAATTTTTTTTTTAATGGATAAGAGTTAAGAATATTTTCAGACAAAAGATACATGTCCTCTAAAATCCAATTAAACGAACCAGATACCAGGCTTCTAATCTATCAGTAGAGTGGCGGCCTTTCATACTGCCAGTTACCTACACAGTTCTCAACGATCAACCTCTGTGGGCTTGGGCAACGTCACTGGTTCACATTTATCAGGCCTTATCAAGATTGTTTGATAGGCAATGCCTTTTATTTTACCATGCTAGGAAAGGGAACTATCCTCTGGTCAGAGAGCTATCCACTCCATAATACATTTAAGTAAAGGGGGCACATTTATTTCCCAAGAGCTGTGTTAAAAATGTAATGTTTTATTCCCCCCAGATTTTCACTTCAGTCTCATGAAATACTGCATTCCCGTATCCCTTCACTCTGACTCGAGCCCTGTTAGTACTACAGTGTATTGATCAGGAAATCCAGGAAGGTCAAACACTCTAACAGCGGCTGCTCCTTTAGGAATTACCCTTTGCAGTTATTTATTCTCCCCGTGCCCAGAAGTCTAAATTCTAAAGAGAAGCTGCACCTAAATAAAATGTTAATTGCGAAATAATCTTCCTTTAGAGTGAGTTCAAGAAAACAGAACATTTGGAGACCTTCATGTAACATCAGAACATAGGTTTTTAATTCGTCAGTCCTAGGCATTAACACAAAGCATATAAATCACTTTATATATGAGGCTTACCATGCAGACAAATAATGTTTGTCCTGAGTTATAGACACTAGTCCCAGGGGATTGAAGTCGGTTGCTTGATCTGGCTGGGTTTGGTAATGGAAGGACATATGCTCCAATGTCAGAGATCTTGTATGTTGTCTTTCAATCTATTGACCCTCCATCCCCTTTCCTTCTCATATAAAAGCCCTTTCACATCCCCGAATTGCCTAACATGGTCTTTTTGGGGAATGATAGCTCCCCAATATTCTCTGATGATACTGGACATTAGATAATTCTCTCCCTACAAACTCTGTTCTCCCAAGTGGATATCCAGCAATAATACCATGCTGAGTGAGAAAAACAAAAGCTAGAAACAAACGTCATTGGTGCTGTTGAGTTTCTTGTGTGGCTCTCTACAACATTGTTCTATTCTCTCATTAGTAAGACAATCCTGAATCTATCATTATATTACTTGTAGGTTTATTATATATATTTGCGTCCCCCCACAACAACGTATGGATCAGAATCATTCTGTATATATTATTTTGCAAATTGCTTTTTCCTCATGGTACAATGCTCCTGAGATATCCAAGTCATTGTGTTGTGGAATATTACTTTAACTCTGCAAAGATGTGTTACATTTATTTATGTTGCATTTGTTTAACTATGTAAAGATGTGTTACATTTGTTTATGCTGCATTTGCTTAACTATGTAAAGGTGTGTTGTATTTGTTTTACCTTGGCTGCCTAAGGCACCTGATTGGTCTAATAAAAAGCTGAACCACCAATAGCTAGGGAGTAGAGGGACAGGCAGGGCTGGAGGGCAGAGAGAGTAAGGAGAAGGAGGAATCTAGGCTTAACAGAGAATGAGGGAGGAGTCTGAGGTCAGCCAGCCAGACCTGGAGGAAGCAGAAAAGTAGAACAACAGAATGGAAAAAAGGTTAAAAAAAAAAAAGCCCCAAGCCAAAACGTAGATGAAAAGAAACAGGTTTAAATAAGTTATAAGGGTTATGAGACAAACATAAGGCCGAGCATTTATAACTAATAATAAGTCTCTGTATCATGATTTGGGGGCTGGAGGTCCAAGAAAGCCTGCTATACCATTGTGTGTGGCTATTATACATTCCTTTCATTGTGCTGCTTACTTTTTAGTGGATTGTTGGTGGACAGCTGGGATTGTTCTTGTTTTGTTGATCTTACAAATGGTGTGGCTCTGAACGAAGAGTTTCTCTTGAATGCATGCTACAATGGTTAGTTTCTTCGTCAACTTGAAAGTACATCAGTTGAGGAATTGCCTCCATCAAATTGGCCTATGGGCAAGTCTGTGGGCATTTGCTTGAAAATGACTAATGGGGGAAGAGTCCAGCCCACTGTGAGTGTGACCACCCCGACCAGGTGTCCTGGGCGCATGAAAAAGCAAGCTGAGTAAACCACAAAGAACAAGCCAATAAGCAGTATGTTTCCACGGCCTCTGCTTGCGTTCCTGTCCCGCCTTCCCTCATGATTGACTGTGATTGGGCCATGTAAGCCAGACAAACCCGTTTCTCCCCCAAGCTGCTTTTTGATTAGTGTTTTATCTAGCAACAGCAAACAAACTAGGTTGCATGCCCATGAGTGGAAATGCTGGATCCTAAGACATGCATATCATCAGTCCCACCGGATAATGCAAAGCTTTTTTGAAAAGTGGCTACGCCAGTTACCATTTTCATTAACAGTTTTTGAGTGTTCCGATATCTTTACAGTCCCACTGACATTTGGTATTTGACGTATCTTTGTGTACTACCATGCTGTCCAAGCGCAATTTTATGTTTGTGAATGCTTTTGCCAAATTGCTCCTCACAAAGATTTTACTAATTTATATTCCCACTGACAGCATATGAACGGCTATTTTATTTTTTTATACTCCAGGCAATATTGAAAGTTAAAAAAAGATTTAGCACAAAAGTTACAGATTTGTTCAATTTGTAAATACGTCAGTGGTACAAAAGCAGATGCAATGTGTAACATACAGTTGGGTGTGTCAATGTATTAGATATCTCTTAATATCTTTGGGGAAAAAATTGTTTCTTGAGATAAAGTCTCACTATGTAGCCTGAACTGCCCTGGAACTTGCTACATAGACCAGGCTGGCCTCAAACTCAGAAATCTACCTGCCTCTGCCTCCTGATACTGGGATTAAAGATATATACCACCATGCCTGTTTCTTTGGACATTTTTATTCTCTTTCATCTTGCATGTCATATCACTTGTCCACTTTAAGTATAATTATGGATTTATGAATTTCACAAGTATGATTTTTGTTAGACATTTCACATTCACAACTTGGCCAGAGAGTCTGATTTTTAGGCTGCCCCTCTGCTCCTTCAGATACCACAATAGTTTTTCTTTCTTTTGCTTTCCTGCAGCCAATCATTTCTTCTCCTATAAAAACTTTCAATTTTCAAATATTTTCCAATTTTAGTGTTTATGTTTACAAAACAAGTGAAAATGTTATCTAATTTTAGATTGCATTATTTACTAGAGAAATTATGTAGTTTTAATTTGTTGTTACCTGTGTATCTTCTAATGTAAATGATGTCTGCACATAAAATTGTAATGTCTGTAGAGATCTAAGGCCAGAGGCCCGAGAGCAGAGCATCAAGTGATGGGAACTTTCTAGAATAAAAAAAGGATGGCTCTGCAAAGAAAAAAAAATTAACTCTGGAGATTTTATTATTTCAATTTCTTGGAGGCTCTTTCACTCCAATAATTGAAAGGAAACTGCAGATGTAATATTAGATTTTGACAGAGTATCAAATTAAATTTTGTTTTCCCTCTATGAAACTTAGAAATTGTGCCGTACAGAATTAGAAAGATGTTTAAAAATAGCATTTACATAATTGGACTTGATATGAGTACATCTACAAATAGCCACACTGCGTTTGTCCATTGTCTCCAGCGATCTTCAAATAATGTATTTTTTTAAAGCTTTTATAATGAAGAAAAGTGAAACTGCTTGAAGATAAATCATCTTCGCCAGGTCACAGTAAGTCAGCAGGAAGGTCAAGAGTGAAATTAGCTTTTAGTCTATCATTATGGTCCAAAGCCTTCAAACCCCTGCAAGTTTTTTACTTATTAGGAATTTAAGTGTTTCAAAGATGAAAGCCTTCAGCCAGCAAATTGTTAGTTAAATACAAAACAAAAACATTAGCATTGCAAGTTTCTAGGGTGTTGAAAGCTAAGTGTTGGAATGCTAAAATCCTTGACATTTAAAAAGCTCAGGAGCCAAGCCCACTGAAAGCCAGCTAACATGCAAATTATAACAATTTATTTCTCTTGGGCCTTGGCATACTTCTTTTGGGTGCCAGAAGTAGAGTGAGATATTTGAGATTCAAACCTTTTAGAAATTTGTATAGTTTAGAACTATATTCTCCATGGAAAAATGTCTGCATCACCTTGCCTTTTCCTTCCCCTTTGAACTGACTGAACTTCCCAGCCAACTTGGGGTTAGCGTGGATCTCTTGTGTGGAAAACAACCATTGATTTTATTAGGTTACCTTTGGCATCCAGTTGGTCAGGGTTGGGTTATCCTGTGTCATCTTCCAACTTCCTCAATTTCCTCATAAGTGGTTTGGGTCAGTAATTAAAGTCTGAGAATGAGAGACAGTGGGGTGGTATATTTAATCCAAACTTCAAAGTTAGCATTACGTTCTTTGCTTGGAAACAGCTACTTAATCATAAGCACCTTGGCATTTGGTAGGGAAAGATGTGATAAAGACTACTTCGAATTCTTTCAAGGAATTTAGTTGTTAATGGTACAGAGGGAATAAAAGCTAACTGTAGTGGTCTCTTTCTTTTCTCAATCCCAAAGCTAAACATGCTTGTAGGAAAAAAAAATGTGTTTCTTGTTCAGTTTCATTCTTTGACAATATATTTTCTTTCAACCTCATCTTAACACTCAGGTGGCTTTTGGATTGGTTTTTGATTCAAGCACCAGTCTACAATTAAAGTAAAATAACTGGAAATCATCGAGAAGAGCTAGCTGAAATATTGTATAGGAGTAAATAAATCCTGGGTTTTTTTTTTTTCACCCATTGCTTGATTTGTGCCTGAGACACCCTTACCAAAGGTAATTAACAAAAGAAAGGCATACAGATTCATGCACTAGAAGTCTCATCTGAGCCTTCATACATAAGGACCCACAGAAACAAAAAAATGTGCGTTTTCATGCTTAGTTGTAGGATACAATGGGCAGTCGTGTAGAAAAGCCACTGGACAAACTACTATGATCTAATGTAATTGATCTGAGTAATATTTGTCAAGATGGCTATGCCCCCAAGTCTTCGGACATGAGAGCATTCCTTTTCTCTGAGATGAAGGTTCCAGGATGTGTTTTCAGGGAAGATGGAGTCACCATCAATGTTCTGCCGTTTTCCTCAGATGCCAGGCTGCTGTATTTTGGAGTAGCGTGTCCTGAACCCCACAAATAGGAGGGTAGTAAAAAGCAGTTTTGGAGTAAAACAGCTCCTGGATGTGATCTTGGCTGTGAATGGTTCACTTTGCCAAACCCTTCCCTCATTCTGTTCTTCAATGAATAGGAGCACCTACTTACTAAGTACCTCCTGTATACTGCCAAGCTTTCAAATGTAGGAATGCGAGATGTCAGCTTCCTGAGAGAAGCTTGAGACAGTTCATACTGCTCTTGCTTCAAAACCAAAATAAAAAAAAGAAATCTTGATATGCTTGAGGGAAAAAACAAGACAGCTAAAGCTGGAAGATGGAGGGGTGACAGTCACAGAAACATAGAGCAGGAAGAAGGAATCAGAATTACAATTGTACTCTAAGAGTGACGGGAAGCCATTGGAGACCCTGAAGCTAGCATGGTAAATTATTTTGTTATTTGTATGGGTATTTGGTATTTATGTGTTCCCTGTGCATTTGCTGCCAGAAGAGGGCATCAGATCCCCCTGGAACTGGAGTTGCAGTTGTGAACCACCTTGTGGGTCCTGGGAATTGAACCTGGGTCCTCTGTAAGAGCAGCCTGTGCTCTTCACCGCAGGGACAGCTCTCTAGCTACCATCATCTGAATTCTAATTTCAAAGGATCATTCTTGCTATTCTGTAAAAAGCAGAAGCAGAGGACTCGGTTAGAAAGTTACAGTTAAGAGGGCAGGAAAAGAGGGTGGCTCTTCTGGCTTCATTTCTGTTGCTGTGACGAATGCCCCCACAAGAAGCTACATAGAAGAGGAAAAGGTATATTTGGCTTTCCAGGTTTGGGCCCATTACTGCAAGAAAGTTAAGGCAGGAGCTTAAGTTATCTCATCCATAGCCAAGTGGAGGAAATAAACAAAGGGATCCTTGCTTGCTCACCTCTGCTTGACTCGATTTCTTATACAGGTCAGGTCCTGGCATAGGGAATGGTGAGGACCATGGTGGGCTGCGTCTGTCTTTCTACATCAACTGGCAATTGAGACAATCCCCCACAGACATACTCACAGAACCAACCTGATCCAGACACTTCCTTGTTAATACTGTCTAGCTGTTTGCCAACACTAGGACTCCGAGGGAGCATCAGTTGTACCACTAAGGAGAAGAAACCCACAGAAGTGAAACTGGGGAAGCTGACAAGCTGGATATTGACACCAGATTGCACCCCTGTAGGTATTGCTGGAGCATATCAGAGAGGTTATGGCCAGTGTTACATGTACATCAAGCATGACCAGGGCTAACATGGTGTTGCCAGCCCACAACTTCAACTGTATTTCTTACAAGGAACTCAAACATGAGTGACAATGCAGATACCACTGCAGAGGGGTCAGTATGAAGGGCGCTGTAGAACTGCCTGTATAGCTCCCGTCCATGAAAAATTCAGTTAAGGCTGAATCCTTCTGTATCCTGAGAACTAATGCTACTGATTGCAGTCGGAAGTTTTCCTGTCCTGACCACTGCTCCTCGTCCCAGTAGCTGCTTTCAAATTACCACACAGAGACTTAATATTATTTATAAATGCTCAGTCAATAGCTCAGGCTTGTTACTAGCTAACTCTTACCTTTAAATTGATGCATAGTTCTACTTATGCTTTGCCACGTGACTCATGACTTGTCTCCTCATTTTCTACACATTCTGCTTGCTTGGCAGCTGGGTGGCATCTCCTCTGACTCCACCTTTTTCTTCCTAGAGTCCTCTGTTTCTAGCTGTCCTGCCTATACTTCCTGTCTGGCTATGGGCTTTTTATTAACCAGTGAGAGTAATATATATTCACAGTGTACAGAGGATTATTCCACAGCAATTGATAGTTAAAATCTAACCATCACAGTGGCCTTCACTACAAGTAGGGATGGCAGAAATGAAAAGTGGATGGACAACAGATTTTGTGGATGAATCTGTTGTAACTTATTCATACATTAGCAATGAAATGGAAGGGGCAATTAGGATTCTTAGGGACTTGGGCTTCAAGATTCTGGGTTAGAGAGCAGTGACATTTATTGAGATGGGCAAATGGAAAGACAAATCATGTTAGGCTTATTACCTTTCAAATGCCTTTCAAAATGTATGACAAGCAATAGTTATGTACATGAATCTGACATACCTGTGAGGTGTCTGGACGTGAGGTGTGCATTTGCAAATTATCATGACACAGAAGGCATTTGAAGACACAAGAAAGGGAGGCATCTTTTAGATAAAAAAGAGGGAAGATCCAGAGCATTTACTGATTAGGTGAAACAAATGAGCTCGCAAAATGTTTGGTTGGTAAAGGAGGGAATCCACCAATGTGGTGGTACAGTGTTCTCCAAAATATTGTACACCCTAATAAACTTATCTGGGGTCAGAGACAGAACAGCCACTAGATACAAAGGCTAGAAAATGGTGGCACACACACCTTTAATCCTAGCACTCCAGAGGTAGAAATCCCTCTGGATCTCTGTGAGTTCAAGGCCACACTGGATACAGCCAGACATGGTGACACACGCCTTTAATCCCAGAAAGCGAGCCTTTAATCCCAGGGAGTAGTGGTAGAAAACAGAAAGGTATATAAGGCGTGAGGACCAGAAACCAGAGGCATTTGGCTGGTTAAGCATTCAGGCTTCTAGCAGTACAGTTCAGCTGAGAGCCATTTGGATATGAGGACACAGAGGCGTCCAGTCTGAGGAAACAAGATCAGCTGAGAAGTTGGCCAGGTGAGGTTAGCTGTGGCTTGTTCTGTCTCTCTGTCACCCCAATAACTGGCCTCAGGTTTGATTTTATTAATAAGAACTTTTTTTTTTTTTGGTTTTTCGAGACAGGGTTTCTCTGTGTAGTTAATAAGAACTTTTAAGATTCCTGCTACACACCAAGGTGGAGAATGTTCTAAGAAATGGCCCATTTTATTGAAGGCTGTAAGGATGAGCTCTTGTGTGACTTTGAGTGAACTGCTTCATCCATTTACACTCAATTTCCCCATCTGAAAATGGGTGCAAACATAGTGCTGTACTTACATAGTGTTGGGAGTATTAAAAAAATGTAAGGTGTATCATGTCCTATGTGACTGGAATATAATAAGTGATAAGTGGCAGTTATTATCAGTCTTTTGCTGTTGAGTTCTGAAATCTATAAGGTGGTATATAAATATATCAGGGGAAATGTATATACATTTACTGGAAAAGTACTGAATCACAGAAATCTAATTTTACCACATTTTGCAAATCATTCTTTAATGTTCCTTTGAGTCTTTGTGTCTCTTTAGTTCTCTGGAGTCAGGGCTTAAGATACAAGAATTCCTTCCTCTGTGGATAGTCAAAAGTTGCTATGACAACTGACTGAAAATGAAAGCCCTCTATTTTATTTATCTGAAGATGACGTGTTTAGAGAGGGGCAGAAGCAATTGTCATAAATGTTGCCTTTAGAAGAGGACATGCAGGGGCCATGCTCCTTCCCATACTTGGCAGTATCCCTTTCTTTATACACATGCCCTTATATCCAGTGTGTGTGTGTGTGTGTGTGTGTGTGTGTGTGTGTGTGTGTGTGTGTGT
>CABHPH010150859.1:0-19178 GCA_902168325.1 Peromyscus nudipes | reverse complement strand
GAGAGAGAGAGGGAGGAGAGAGAGGAGAGAGAGGAGAGAGAGAGAGAGAGAGAGAGAGAGAGAGACAGAGAGACAGAGACAGAGAGACAGAGAGAGAACGCGAGCGCAGACTGTGAAGCCAGGCTGCCCTCATACTTGTGATCCTGCCTCAGCCTCCTGAGTTCTGGGGTTATATGTAAGCTATTGTTGTACCCATTTCTCAAAACCCCCAGAGACCACCAAGGAGCTGGTTTCTGATGCAAGCACATAAGGGTCTTTTTATTGTCAGGTTCAACCTGGGCCACCACCAGGCAGATGGAGGGGAATGTGGTGGCAGTGGGCCAGGGGTAGAGAGTTTTTATAGGGGAAAACCTGCAAGCCAGGAATGACATGCTTTGGCAACTTGGGATTGGGTAGAAGGGATACAGGGTAAGGTGATTTTTTGAAACTATTGGTCTAGACTTTTGGCATGAAACCACATTTGAAACTATTGGGTTAGACTTTTGGCAGGGAACCACGACTGCTCAGCAGGATTATCTAAATAGCTTCAAGGGCCATAAACCGCAGACAGAATGTCTGCAGGAGCATACTGCCCTGTATCTGTTCGAGTTGTTGTGGCACATTCCTGAGGTCCTTCCTGGAACTGAGTAAAGCAGGTGGTCTGAGAAGGTAGCCCTACCCTAAGATGGAGTCTGTATTGCCTTCACACTATCAGATTGTGCTTGATATGTTTCGTTTTTAATATACAGTGACTACTTTAAAATGAATTTGCTGTTGATGTCCTTGAGGAACTGGACCATTTGTCTCTTCCCCACATTCAGCATCATTTTGTATGGACTGTAATGATTGTAATGTGACTGTTAGATCAAGAGCCTTGATCTACAGGTTTGATGGGGAGGAAGCAAGTGTTTCACAGAGAGGCCTATGACCTTCTCATCTCGTCTTTGTGTGTGCCGCTTTGTTGTTTCTTGCTGTTAATGGTGATTGGTAGTTTCAAGGATTTGATGGCATGATTGTCCTGCAGGGACTTTCTCATCAGCCCGTGGTGATAAGTGTGTATTGTGATGATTCTCTTCCAGTCATTCCATAAAAATCTTTTCACAAAAGGTCTTGAGTACCTCTACAGGATACTGTGAGAATGGGCCAATCCAGGCATCCAAGGCCCATGGTCTGATTATTTTTGATACCTGGATATTCAAAAGATTGTGTCAGCTTACTATTATAGTTATAGTTTATGAGAGTAAGGAATACAGGCTGTGGAAGTTTGAATGTAATTGGCCCCCCATAAGATCATAGGGTATGGTACTATTAGGAGGTAGGACTTTGTCGGAGTAGGTATGGCCCTGTTGGAGGAAGTGCATCACTGTGGAGGTGGGCTTTGAGTTCTCATATATGCTCAAGCCAAGCCCAGTGTCTTAATTCACTTCCTGTCATCTGAAGGTCAAGATGTAGCTCCTTTACTCTCAGCTCCTTCTCCAGCACCATGTCTGCCTGCACACTGCCATGTCCCTCCATGATGGTAATGGACTAATAGACCTCTGAAACTGTAAGCCACCCAATTAAATGTTTTCCTTTATAAGTGTTGCCATGGTCATGGGGTCTCTTCACAGCAATAGAAACCTGGCTGAAAAAAATCTATTTCCCTGGTCCCAAGTCTTTCATTATGATAGACATCATTGGCAATTGAAGTATTAGGTACTTGGACTATTATATAGAGCTATATATACAGTGAGAAAGTTCAAATAAGCCTCAAAATTGTCTTCTACCCAAGTTAAGAGAGGAAATAAAGAACACCACAGGGGAAGTGCAAGTGATTGGTACCACTCTAGAGCATACAGACTGCATGCAGATCATGACAGCAAGCTTAACCAAGCACTAAACCCAACTAGAACTATGCTGAGCATGCTGTTAATTGCTAAGGCACATGATTTATGAACAATGATTTGGTGAAAGCATTCTTTCATATTTAAATCAGAAGCAAGGACAGTAAGTTCATAATCTTGTAAAGACAGTATTTCTAGCTTTGTTCGAGGAATATATTAACTCTGTAACCTCTATTACAGTATAGTCTGCAGAGGTCTGTACATCACACTAATACATTGTCCCACTAATGTAATGATTGAGAAGGATGACAAGAGGTCACTTATATGTCAGAAGCCTTGGTATGACACATGTATTCAGAAGGTATAAGATAAACCCTAAGAAAATCAAGCAATTTAACATGAAAAGCTGGTAGAGGTCCAATAGTTAATGGTAGGTAGAGACATTCCCTCCAGAGTAAAACACAGTATACTATGCCTTATACGTAATAGTGGGATCTGGAAATGACAAAGTCACACAAGAATATTGCTGCTTATTTAGAGCACACCCTGGAGCAACAAAGGGCTTTGTAACAGTCAGTGTAGAGTTTCATATACGTGGGAGATCACAATACATACCTCTCAGGATTTAGAGCAAGGCAATACCATCTCTAACAGATTTTATTCAAGAACCATTCTTGGTATGGTACCAGACTCTGGCAAAGACAAAAAATACCTTCACCATGGGGCACCAAGTTATTATATGTATTCATTATGAACTAAGTCATTAGGTAGTTGGGCCCAGCAGCAGTTCATGGTAGTACCATCAAGCATGAATCCCCTGTATGATCTTGTGCCCCAGATCGTGTACCTTTTTACCATGTACTGTGTTTACCAGCACACCTTCCTCAAACTGCCCTGGCTAAGAGAGGCTGTGCTCAGGCTTCAATAAGCTGGCTTGGTATAGAAAAGGAAGCTATGGTCAAGGGTGACCCTAAAGGACAGTGAGAGAGAATATCTTCCTAAATAGCAAAGCTTTCACCCAGAACTGTTCATTCACTTTATGTGGGATGAGAATAACTCTGTTCTGAAGATTCCTGGCCAATGGCAATGGCCTAGCCAGAGGAACTGGAAGTTCATAGACAAGGAAGTGAGGAAAAGAGGTATAGGAATGGAGATAGGAGAGAAAATGCAGAGGTGAAGTTTTTTTATTATATTGTAGTCAAATATAATGGGTTCACATATTGTTGAGTGCAAGCCAAAATCAGCAGTCAGTATATAAAAGGAGTGGAGAAAGATTACTTGCAATAGACAAGAGGGAGCACAGGTGTTCTTTCCAAATAAAATACTTCCAACCAAGACAGCATGGGAATTTTATTCAGAGAGCCTATACATATTCATGTAAGGGGTGGTCCAATACTAAGCATGCTCAGTTAAGGAGTACATTTCTGGAGGAAAATTAAATCCTTCATGAGCATAAACATTGACATTGACTTTTGCATCAACTTGTCTTAGCAATACCCTTTGCTGCCCATCTAGCCTAGCCATTACCCATCCAAAATGTCAAAGTTTCAACCAACAACCCCTCTCAATGGTACTCTAACATTCCAAATGATGTGGAATTGCATGGAATTTTGAACTATGGTACCCAACCTGTCGAGTTTGGAATAGAGAAATATACTTGCTGGGTGTCCCGGAACCAAGCGACCTTTGCTCGAAAATCATCCATGCCATAGAGGTGGGGATAGATCTAGACTTGCTGGATAGTTGTCTTATGACAGTATGTATCCAACACACTTCTGAGGGAAAGCAGAAGGCATTTGAGACAAGTGCAGCCCACTGATACTTGGAGGCTCATGGGCTAATGCTGAAGGTGTTGGATAATAAAAATAGTAATCTCAGTGAGTTCTTTGCATTAACAGGCCCCAGCCGAGGGAAAAGGTAAGCTTTAGTAGCACTGATGAATAATCTTGGAGAGCTTTGAGGAGTTGGGCAATATCTTTCCTTTTGCAGTCTTTGCCTTCCAAACTTGTGGTCAGGGACAGGGCCTGCCTTGAGAAAGTACAGAGGCAAATTGTGATCCATGCAGAGCAAGGGCTCACACAATACCCACAGAGCTGGCAGACTCCAGGATGTATGATAACTGTTTTTGGGATCGTGAGAGTGAGTTTTACATTTACATTTCTATTTATTCATCAAGGGATCAGTTTAGAGGCTGGGCACGATGCCGATGACATTATTATAACAAACACTGTTTCTCTGGGCTCTTGATTGTTAAAAATGTTTTAGACCATATCCTCAGTAAGGAAGGGGATCGCATCTTACTTCACCCTCTAGTTCAGACTGTAAAAGTGCGAGATGAGGTTGAGAGCTTTAGGCTTGCTCTGAAAGGTTTGGCTCGCCACCATGAATATGCACCATTTGCTCGGAGAATGAACTTGTGGGGGGGAGGGGTAAATAATTTAGGAGGAGGATTATCTCTGCTGTTGTCTGCAATTGCCCTGGGAGTAGCAACAGCACCTGGTGGAACCTTGGCAGGCATCCCAGTGGGTGAGCAGTACCGTCAACTACTACAAGTAGCTAGTGGAGCTGATACAGGTTGCAAGAGCACGTTGAGGAGCAAGAAATCTATCAGTTAGGTTTAGACCACGCTGAAGCCCAGATTTTGCTTGATTTTCACAAGAAGAAACATGAGATTGGAAACCAATAAGCTGAAATCATTCTCGCCACAAAACGTGAGAAGCTTCAACAATTAGCCTCAGCTATAAGCAACAATAATCAAAGGGTCATGTTGAGCCCAGGGAGTCTTGCAGCCTCAGCCCCTTGGGTTGCTCGGGCCACCGTTCAGCCTCAAAGGAGCACAGGGATTACAGAACGAGATTTTGAGGATGTCGAGGATCAAGAGATGGATGACAATGATCAAAGTGAGTTGTCAGACCAGGACGAGACGCCCACGCCCACGTTCCTTCTTTCAGATTTTGGATGCCGGATCTGAAAGTGATGAAGATAGAGGGCACTTGCCCCAGGAAAGATCTAAACCCAAGTTCTCACCCAAGATCTTACAGACTCAGCAACTCAGCCAGGAGTCAGCCCGGACCGGCGTACTTCGGAACCACCTCACTCCCCACTAAAGGACAACTATGGGAGATTTCCTCGACAGGCAGTCGAATCCGGATCAGTCCCCAGCTCTCCAGGGTCACGGGCGGAGCCCAAGAACAACATTCCCCTACAGCTCACAGCCATGAACCCGTGACCACACATACTAGAGTCCGCTACTCAAGACCAGTCATCGCCCATGCCGAGGTTCCTCCTCCTCCGATTTATCCAATGAGAAGCAGTTCCGGTGCCAGTGCCGCTATCCCTCCCCCTTCTTCCTCCAATCCTTCCAATTCCATGGGTGCTTCCTCCAAGAGACAGCCTCGACACGCCCTCCTCTCGACTTGGATCGTAAACACTGGATGTGATGAAGGCTGAAGACTGAAGTTGGGTCAATACCAAAGGGATTCGGGCAGGGTTGTTTTGTTATAATACAACAGGGCGTGCCTGCAACTTTACCACTCGCACTATTCCAAATTTATTGCCACTTTCGGGAGCCTAATTGCTTGACCTTACATGAGGCCAAGGCTAGGCTGTCCAGCAACAGTTTACATGCCTCCTGTACAGACAGCAAACTTCTCAGGCCATCCTCCGGCAAAACTCAGGAGGCCTGTTTAATTTTCAGGCACTTTCCCTTCTTTTAATAAACATCATCTACTTGCTGGCCAAATTTTCTTACATAGTATTATTAAGAAAAAAAAAGGAGTACATTCCTGAGCAAGCTCAGTTAAAGGTCCTAATTTCAAAAGAAGATATAGTAGACAAATTCTGGAGCATGCTGAGCTCAAACTAATCAACAGACATGCCTCAAGGAATGCTCTGCTTACACCAAAACTTTTAGCTGCAAGTAAGGAAAGGATACCCCAAAGGTGCATTAACATATAGGATTTTGTCCCTAAAGGGGCCTGTCTTGCTAATGACATGTTCATTCTGACTAGAACATCCATCGTGAAAGAGGAACAGAAAAAATCAAACAGACAAAGGATTCTATCCGTTGGTGTTAAGCAAGCTTTTGTCATGGCCTACTCTAGAACTGTCACTATAATGATACGTGTGCAGTCATGTGAGCTACACACGAGCCACAACATAAATTCCCAGTTACAAAAGCCAACGCATCCCTACATCTGCTTCTGAAGAACGTCCTAGCAACAGGACCTCCATTGTGTGCCCAATATGGCATTATTACTTGACAAACCAGACCTGCTAAGCAGGTCAATAACATGGACTCTTCCCATTTTGGAGTGGCTAGTGGTCCATTTTGACAGGGATAAACTAATTCTGGGTGTGGATTTGCTGTTTTGCCTTGCAGGGCCTTAACCTCTATTATTAACACCTAGGGCCTTAAAGAAGACCTGATCCACAGGCATGGGCTCCCATTCAATGGCACATCCAAACAGGGGACATAATTCCCAGGAAAAAGATAGTATGTGAACTCCTGACTGGGGGATCAAAGGGGTCATCCAGCCTGATAGAACACCAGGCAACCTACTGAAGGTGTTAGGGATGAGGAGAGACGTCTCCTCCCACACTCCCTCCAACTTCAAGTGCGGCAGCAGACTCAGTTCTTGTGCTCAAGGGAAGAGGCTCACATGGGGGCCCAGACGGAGCTAACAAGTGGTCAAGGCTACTTCAGCAGGTGAGAAGGCACAGAGCGGAGGGCGGGCTGAGCCGTGTAGCAGTGCCGTCTGGCCTTCGTCCGCCAGCTTTCCTTCCCTTGTCTATTCCTGGGCAGTCTGGGAAGGTCTCCCTCCTTCCTAAAATAGGTGGAAGCTTTCCCAGAAGCCATTACCCACAATTCAGTCTGTTACAATTAGATGCACGACTGTCTGTGAAGGTGTAACTCCCTGTAAGGTTTGGCTGTTTGCTAAGGAAAGGGCAACGATGTCTTGCACATGTTCCTGCAAGCGTGGAGGGCGGGGCTCCTGGGGCCAGCCAAAACATCTAGAGACAGCTTTCGTTTTTCCCAAAGTTCTCTTATCTGGTCAGCTTGGCTATTTCATACCCAGCTACAAGCCCGCTTATTTACCTTCCTCAGTGTTCCTGACCTTGCGTTTAACCCTAAAATTCATCTTAATCCTAACATTTGTTTTCAATGTAATAATGGTTTAGCTGAAGTGCCAGTTCAGAAGCAGGATTCCATAAGGATTAAGTGCCATCCTTCAAGAAACAGTACAAACACTAACTCGGAGACTTCTAAAGGCATTGTCCCTACTAAGAAGAACAACACGTGGTTCCAAGAACCAAGCAGAGGAATCAGAAGTGACCCCACTGAACATCGGTTCTACTGACTTGTTAGAGGACACTATTTCCTGTTCCCACAACTCTACACTTTGGAGGTATGAAAGTCCTGGCTTCCAGATGGGATGCTCTTCTAAGAGTCCCATTAGACGCTAAGTTATGGCTACTGTTTGGGCATTTTGAACTCTGGGTCCAGCTTTGAGCAGTCAAGGATTTCCCATCTTGGCAGTGGTAACTGAGCTAGATCAATAGGAAATCAAAAGGCTTCTAGGCAGAGCAAAACACATGGGTGATTAACTTTGGAACATTTTGATTCCAAATTGTGCCTGAGAGTACACGTTTATAAACTGTAGAGTGAGATGTAAATGATCACCAATATATACTTTTCAACAGGAAGGAGGATCTGGGTCCTACAAGGTAAGCCCTTAGGCTTACTAGAGAAACAACCGGAGGAAAATAGAATCTGACAGACAGTGGAGTAGAATGATGGGCAGCGCTTGCAGCCAGAAGCTCCCTGAGTGACAGGAACTGTAGTCTGCCTTAAGAAAGTGCGTTCTCAAGAGGATAGGCCCATGGGGATCATGGAGGAGCCGCTTCTGAAAAAGACGGTGGTTTAAGGGAGCCCCTGCTAGGATGACAAAAAGGAAGAGTAGGACTGAAAAAAACCATGAAGAAGACAAGAAATACAGCTACAAAAGCTTGCGAGGTGACAAAGGTCAGGAAATGATACTTCTGAAGAAGATAAAGTAGATGACGAAGATGAAAGATCCAACCAAGAGCTCTGGATAAACCGTTCCCAGCAGGGTGGTAGAGGCTCAGCCGACAGTGCTTCTCTGGTGACGACAGGCCAGGACTGAGAGGGCAGAGACAGGCAGATCCCTGAGCTCCCTGGCCGGCCAGCCTATCTGAACTGATGAATTACAGCCTCAGGGAGAGGCTTTGTTCTAAAACGTAAGCTGGAAAACTGATGAATGAAAATGTCCAAAGTCAACTGCTGTCCTCTACACCTATAGGCACATGTGTGCAGGTATGCACACATGAGCAGGCACACATACCACACACAGAACTATCTATAGTAGAAACTAATAATGGCATGGTTCCTGTGCAAAGATCAAGACACACAATAAAAAGAATACCAAAACGGCCATCAAAGCTGGCATTACTGAGAAGCAGCTGCTCTGCAACACTAAGCTAAGAAAACATTTCTTAATGGTAATGTAGAATTTCCTAACAGAAAAATATGAAAAACTCTCGGCAACAAAACAAAAAACCCAACCAACCAACCAACCCCCCCACCCCCCACCCCACACACACCCTCAGCAAAAAGTTTAAGACTATTTACTAAAAATATGGCTGGCTGTGATGGTAAAACTGTGGGCATGAGTCACACTGACAATGAAGTGTGACCCCCAAAGCCTGCACAGGAAACCTTACGGTGGGTTTATGGCAAGGTTACTCATACTGGAGGCTGAGATACTTCTCTAAGTTCTAATGTATCTCTCCTGCTAATCAGAGCAAAACTTAAAAGACGTGGTGAAATTTCCCCCAAAGTTTCCAAGTGCCTTCTGAGGTCAAAAGAAGAAAAATCTTGTAACTCAGTCAGGAATGTGAACGCTGGTGCGGGGTGGAAAGTGCCCTCCTCTTGTTCTCCAGGCTGGAACTGAACTCCTGAATTTTAATCTCCCCAAATTGCTTATTCTGTATCCAACATCCTGGTTGAGAAGAAAAAAAGAGAAAAGAGAGAAACATCAAAACAGTCACCTTGGCACACACAAATTATTTCTGCATTATTTGTGTGTGTGTGTGTGTGTGTGTGTGTGTGAGAGAGAGAGAGAGAGAGAGAGAGAGAGAGAGAGAGAGAGAGAGAGAGAGAGAGAGAACGCAAATAGTTAGCCAACAGTCTTCCAAGTGGTCTGTCTTGGGGATTCATCACAGCCTTTAAGCTACAAGCTATAAACTTCCTAGATTGCTCCCCACCAATGGCTGAGCATAGCACTGTCTGTTCACAACTGGGACCGCTTAAGTTATATTCCTGCACTTTGGACTCTCCTTATTGACATGGCCAAGGCTTTCTTGGAGCTGTATTGTAGAGTCAACACCAGTCTGAAGGCTCTCCTGGTCTACTTCTTTCTTCCTTGTATTTTAAACCCCATTTCCTTTCACCAATACTGTGCATGCCTAATTCTATCTTGCTACTTCTCTCAGAACTCAGACTCAGTTCTGTACTGGAGGATGTCTGGTATTCCTGAAGTCTCCTAAAATGCATCAGTCCCCAATCTTGAAGCAACACCTAATTTATAAAACACTTCTTTTGAGAACAACTCAGAGTGTGATTATTAAGATTATGAAATTTTAGAGTTGGAAGAGATCTTATAGATTAAAAAACGAGAGAAGCTTGATCACATCCTTGTTCTTTATTCTCTCAGTTCTTTTTTCTATTCTATTTCTAGTCTTTTCTAGCCTAATTCTTGATCCTCAATTGAAACGAACAACTTTATAGGTTCTAAGTATCAAAGAGGCTGTACAGCTTCAGAATTTAGAGAAAAAAAGTCAGAAAGCAATCATCTCCATGGTAAAGTAGGAAAAAATCAGTGTATAGTGGATGGAGACATTTATATAAATAACCTACCCTTTGAACTCTGCATAATGTTTTGTGGTCACGGTGCTTTCCAAGTTTAGTCTCAGGAAGATGCTCTATGAAAATGGAGGTGCTGTGAAATAACCAATAGTAGATAGCATCATCTACAAAAGAGCAAAGAACTTTGGCTTATAGTTGTTTGATAGGTATATAAAAGTGATTTTTAAAATCATGGTAAACACAATTTTATCTACTCTTTCAAAGAACTCATTATTTGGAGTACGTCTCTTCACGGAGGATATTACTCTCCAAGGGGACAAAAATTGGGTTTCGGACAAGCCCTTTAGATATTACAACAATTTTTGGTCCTCCAAGAAGCCACAGTACAGAAACAGATATTCAGTCTATTTTTGTTTTAGGTTTTCATGGTCATGTGGTGTGTAAAACAGGGGTGTGTGTCAGGGGTAAAAACGCCTCTGAGCATTAATTATGAAAACAGAGAAATCTGGTCTAGAGGAGAAAAAGGGAAAAAGAAGAGAAGATGAATGAGAACCTGAGGGAACACATAATTATTAAAGAGAATGAGGGAAAGAGGAGCTAACAGATGAAGGAAAAATGTGCGTAGATTTTAAGACAAACATCCTCTTATTTTCCACTGAGCTATAGAAAACAGAACTTTTCCCCCTTGACATTCCGCAATACACGCTATTCCTCGTAGATTATTTCTGTCCCTGGCAACAAATTATTAAATGTGAGAAGTAATATTGTGATGCCTGCTCTCTGTTGAAAGAATTCTTATATCCCACACCATTCTGTGTTTCGCTCAACTACTCCAAATGTCCTTTTTCTTTTTTAAAATTTAAACGTAAAAAAGATTTCCTTATTGGGTTTCTCAAGTCCCATTATTTCATGAATTAGTAATGTGAACTTTGATTGATAATACCAAAGCCTTTAATTTTATAGCATTTACCCCCATTGATCTGCCATAGTAGACTAGCTCATTTATTATTGTTTGGGCACTTATTTTTTCCTGCAGTTTGAATGTATTCCTCAGTGTTTAGTGTTGTCCATCTGGGATTGGTTCCCAGATGCTCTATGGATAAGAAAACTTACAGATGCTCAAGCACTTTTTATAAAATGTATTTGTCTGTAACATATGTATATTCTCCTGTATCTTTTAAAATTAGGCCATATATGTGTGTGTGCGCATATATATACATATGTATATAATCTTTGGCTTTTTGAGACAGAGTTTCTCTGTGTAGCCCTGGCTGTTCTGGAACTTGCTCTGTAGACCAAACTGGCCTCGAACTCAGAGATCTGTCTGCCTCCCAAGTGCTGGGATTAAAGGTGTGCACCACTACCCCCTGGCTCTAAACCTATACTATTTATTGTTATAGTTTGGATCTTTCATTTGGGAAACAGTGGCTTCCCAATGTGGTACCATGAGGAGATAGTAGAGCCTTTCCAGGGTGGGGTCTGCTGGGAGGTCTTTATTATGGGGAGCGTGGCCTGAAGGGAACAGCGGAACTCCAGCCACCACTTCTTATGTCTCTCACGTCTCACCCATGAACAGCAATTCTGTTCAACTTTGTCAGTGCTTCTAACCTTCCTAACGCTTCACAATCCTTTACTACAGCTCCTCATGTTGTGCTGACCCCCAACCAAAAATTATTTCCGTTGCTACTTCATAACTGTCATTTTGCTACTGTTATCAATCATAATGTAAATATCTGTGTTTTCCAAAGGTCTTAGGTGACCCCGTGAAAGGGTTGTTTGAATTCCAAAAGGGTCGAAACCCACAGTGCTGTGGATAATTGATTGTTAAATAAAGCTGATTGGCCAGTAGCCAGATAGAAAGTATAGGCGGGACAAGAAGAGAGGAGAATTCTGGAAAGTAGAAGGCTGAGGCAGAGAGATGCTGCCAGCCACCATGATGAGAAGCAGATGTTAAGATTTAAGATACTGGTAAGCCATGAGCTACGCGGCAACTTATAGATTAATAGAAATGAGTTAATTTAAGATATAAGAACAGTTAGCAAAAGCCTGCCACGGCCATACAGTTTATAAGTAATATAAGTCTCTGTGTGTTTACTTGGTTGGGTCTGAGTGGCTGCAGAACTGGCTGGTGAGAGAGGTTCGTCCTGACTGTGGACCAGGCAGGACTGGACAAAACTCCAGCTACACCACAGATTGAGAACCAATGAATGATGAGTTCCTTGCTGTGATGCGTTGCCTCACTAGCAGCCCTAAAAGAGCAGGCCAAGTGATTATGCACAACAATCCCCCAAACTGGAAGCCGCAATAAACTCTTTTCTAAATTGATCACCTCAAGTTTTTGTTATAAGCTGACACAATATAATGCCTACTACAATCTAAATACTAAGTAATTAAGTAATGACAAACATTGTGGATGTATTCAGGACAGTTAATAATTTTTTCCAGTTTTTAGATTCAGGGTTACTCTATGTAGCTCTGGACATCCTGGAACTCGCTCTGTAGAGTAGGCTGGCCTCATGCTCAGGGCCTTTAACTCAGCCTGTCTCTGTCTCCTATGACTGGGATTAAAGACGTGTTCCACCACACCTGGCCATGATTATTTTTAAGTATCAGAAGATCAGTGGTTGGTAGGACTGTGCTTATCATATTCACCCTGTGTAGTGGTATTTTTTTTTAATGAAAAGGTATACAAATAAGTTCAATTTAAATTAAGTTAGCGCATATAAATGGGTTTCATTACAGCATTTTCATATATTTGTCTGTGCCCTTACACTTCATTTGTACCTACCTCTCTCTCTCTGTCTGTCCATTCTCCTACTCCCCTTTTAAAATGAAAAAGTGTGTGTGTGTGTGTGTGTGTGTGTGTGTGTGTGTGTGTGTAAGAACATGGTGTGCATGCATGGCACACACGCAAAGGTCAGAGGCCACCTGTGCAGTCTGTCCTCTCCTTTCACTTTCAGGTGGGTGCTAGGGATCAGACTCAGGGCTTGTGTGGCAAGTGCTTTTACGGGTGAAGCCATCTTGCCAGCCTTCTACTTCTCTCTTGCTGCTCTCCTTCCTCCTTTCAAAGAGACACAATCTTTTCAGATGGCTATTTTCCATCTCACAGAATCCATGGACATCAACCTATTGGTCCTCAGGACTGATACTCGGGTATCTTGATATCAGGAAGGGAGTAGCCTTCTTAGCAGTCATTAGTATTTCAGCAAATTGAAAGGTATAATTTCTATAATACTTTTAAATATATAAGCTATTGTGGCACAGTTAGTATGGAATAAAATGTACTTATCTTAGATATTCAGTTTGTGAGTTGACAAGTGTACTATAACTGTCACTTGAGACAAAATATCGAACTGCTTAATCATTAAGATCCTTTAGACTCTTTTCCTACCATGTTGCTGTCTCTTAAAGTCATCTCAAAATTTATAAAACTTCTCTTTTTCTTGGATTCCACATGAATAGAACCAAGTATTTGTGAGATTTATCCATGTTAGTGGGTGTATAGACAAGTATGTTCCTTTTGTTGCTGACTTGTAGTCTAGTGTGTGACTGTATAATTTTCATATTTTAACTGTGTTCCTGTGATAGTTAAGTGATTACTTTTTGTTATTGTGAATAAGGCTGTCCTAAACATGTAGTTTTCTTGTGAACTTGAATTTCAGTTCAGTCAAGTAACTGAGATTAATGGCTCATGCATAGGCTAGATTGATGTTTAAAGAAACTGTGAAACAGTTTTCTAATGTATGTTTCACTAACACCAGCTATGTGTGAGTTCCAGCTGCTGTATATCTTCACTGACATTTGGGCTATTCAAGACTGACTTTAGCTCCTCAGTATGTGAAATGGAATCTACTATACTTTAAATCTGCATTTCTTGTGACTAAAGCTTATTGAACATTCTTCTTTGTTTTGTCAAGATACTCATAAAATTTATCCCTTAATCATTTAAAATTTTAGGTTATTTACTCATTTTTCATTTTTTGAGACAGGGTCCCATATAATCCAGGTTGTTTTCAAAATTTCTACATAGCATAGGATGATTCTGAACTCCTGATCTTCCTGCTCCCACCTCTTACCTTCTGTGATTCCAGGAGTGTTTCACTGTGCTTGGCCCCTTAATCATTTTAAAACGTGTGATTCAGAAGTGTGGAATGTATTCATAATGTTGCACTATAACCCATCTCCAAAACTTTTTTTTTCATCCTGAACAACTGATACTTTGTACTCATTAATCAGTAACTTCTGGTTTTTACCTTCCCCAGAGTTGGCAACTATTATTCTGTGATTTAACTAAGTAACTCTTAAGTGGAAACATTCTATCCGTTCTGACTGGTTATAGTCTATTGTACGAAGAGCTACCATCTTCCATCCACCCATGTTGTAGCATAGGTCAGAACGTCCTTTATAACAGTAAACAGTATTGTATTGTATGAATATACCATGTTTCAGTTACTCATCCATGCACAGACATTGTGATTGTTTCCATGTTTTAGCTGTTTTGAATAATTTTGCTACAAACATGGCTCTTTGAGATTCTGCTTTCAACTGTTTTGGGTATACACTACAAGTGGAATACTAGATTATTTCATAATTCCATTTTAAATTTTTGAGGAACTGGCACCCTGTTTTCCAGAGTGCTCTTACAACCCCACCAACAATTCACAAGAGTTTCAGTTTCTCCACATCCTCACCAATATTTGTTATTTCCTGGTTGTTTATTAGGTGCCGATAGTAGTCATTCTAATGAGTGTGCAACGGTAATTCATTTTGATCTACACTTGATTCATGGTACTGAGCATCTTTTCATGTGCTTATTGGCCACCACCGGGGGAATGCCTACTGGAGTGTTTTATGTTCCTCTTGCCCCTTTTTTCAGAATGGGTCTCATTATGCAGCCCAGGCTGGCCTCAAGCTCATTCCTGCCTCCACATTACCACTTGCAGCTTTTTCGTTTTGTTTTGTGCTGGGAGTACAGGGATATACCTATTTATGGTGTCCTGGGGATCCAACCCAGGGCTTTGTGCATGCTAGGCAAAACTCCACCAATCAGGCTACACCCCTAGTTCCAACGCTCAGTTTTTATTTTTATTTTCCAGTTTTTCAAGTCTTTGTGTATGTGTGTATGCCTATGTGTGCTCAGGTACCTGAGGCGGTGGCTACTAGAGGGCATAGGATTCTCTGGAGTTGGAATTACAGGCAGTTGTTAGCTGTCTGATGTGGATGGTGGGAACTGAACACTGGTCCTCTACAAGAGCACTGAGCCATTTCTTCAGTCTTCCAGCCTTTTAACTGCATTGTTTTTGAGTTTTAGTGCTCTACATATCTGGGTATCTTATCAGATACACGATTTATAGATATTTTCTCCTAATCTATGAATCAATTTTTAACCATTGATAGTGTCTTTTATGCTTGTGTATATGAGTGTGCAGGTACACATGTATGTGTATGCATGTGTGTGGAGGCGAGAAGACAACCTTGGGTGTTTGTGTGCCAGTATTATACTGTTTTTGTTCCTATGACTCTGTAATATGATTTGAAATCAGATACTGTTCTTTCTATAGCATTTTTCCCATTCAGGATTGCTTTGACTATCTGGGGTCTTTCATATGACCATATGAAGTTTTGGATTTTTTCCTCCCCTATTTCTGCAAAGAATGTGTTTGCATTCCTTGATTTCATTGAACCTGTAGACTACTTTCCTAATATTAGTTCTGATGACCCATGAAATAGGTTTTTACTTTGTCTTTTAGGGTTTTCAACTTGTCTACTATTTGAAAGTTTTATTTTAGAAATTCTTACTTCCTTGGTTAAGTTTATGACTAGGCTGTTTTTGTTTTTGATGTAACTCTCTCTTAATTTTCTTATTCTCTGTAGCACAAGAGGTTTGGATTTTGATGAGGTGACTTTTTTCTTTCATAGTTTGTACTTTTGTGTCACATCCAAGAAAATGCCATCTGATTCAAGATCATGAAGATTTCTGGTTATGTTTTTTTTTTCCCTAAGAGTTTATAGTTGTAGATATTACATCTCGGTCCTTGGTTCATCTGAAAACACTTGTAACTGGAGTGAGGTAGATTCCCAACTTCCTTCCATATGTGGCTGTCTAGTTTTCCCAGTCCATTTATCCATTTTCCTATTGAATTATCAACACTTTTACAGAAACCAACTCACAAGTATACATTTCTGAACTCAATTATGTCGTCTCACTTATGTATACAATTTAGGTTTATGACAGCACTCTCTTTTGTGTGTGCGCATGTGGTACATGCATGTTTGTGCACGTGTGGAAAATAGAGGTCTGTGTTAGGTGTCTTCCTCTATCAATTTCCATCTTATTTTTTAAGAGGGTCTCTTACTAAAGCTGGGGCCTGCTGTTTAGCTAGGCTAGCTGGCCTGTGAGCCCTTGGGTTACAGATGTGTGCTGCTGTGCCTCATTTTTACGTGGATGTTAGGGATCTGAATTGAGGTCTTCATGTCTGTGCAACAGAAGCATTTTACCCATGGATCCATCTTCCCAGAACTGTCTTCTTATAGCTCTGTAACAAGTCCTGAAACCGAGAGCCAAGTTCCTAATCTATAGACACTTTCTTTTTGCTTAATTGTCTCCTAGGTCCTTAACAAGTGTGGAAATTTATTTTTTCTCTTTTCTTTCTTTTTGAGATAGGATCTTGCTATGGCCGTGAACTCACAGGCTGAAGGTACCATCACTGTACCTTGCTTTCCTAAGTAGCTGATACCACAGGTGTGTGCCACCTCACCTGATATAGACTTTTGTGTTAATGCTATGCATGGTTTTAGTGGAAGCAGATTTTCTATTTCCCCATTAAGTTTTCAAAATATGATAACCAATCTACTTGAGGAAGTTCCCTTCTGTTCTCAGCTTGCTGAGACTTTCTAATGTTAATGAGTTTTGATTTTTGTAAAATATTTTTTTTCTGTGTCTATTGGGGCTATGGCTTTGTTTTATTCTTGTTCCATTAATGTTATAAATCCCTGCCCCATATTAAATTTCATCCTCTTTGGTCATGGTATCTAATTTTCTATATTGTAAATTTTAATTTGATATTTTGAGAATTAAAACATCTGTGTTTATGGAGAATATTGGTCTGTGATTATAAATGTTCTTGACAAATTTTGGTACTAAGACTATGCTGAACTCATGAAACTGGAGAGTGTTTCCCACTGTTTTGTTTTCTGAAACAGGATAGGATTGGAACTCTTCCTAAAATGTTTGATGAAATTCACTAGTATGGCTATATGGGCCTGGAGTTCCCTTTGCCAGAAGGTTTTTGGTTATAAATTGTTCTAGACCGAGTTACTTGGATGTTTTATTCCTTTTGTGTCAGCTCCTGTCTTGCCCCCTCCCCTTCCTTCCCTGGGGTCTCACACAGGCTGGCAAGTGTTCTGTCAACGAGCTCTATTCCTGGCCTCAGGGCAGCTTGGGAATCTATTACTAGCATAAGTAACCCAGGTGTCTCTCTAAAAGCTACATAATTCTATTAGTACTGGGACTATAATAGTGTGCAAATTTACAAATACAAAAGCAAATGACAGATAAGAAAATGTGTAATATATAGCAGAAAGATGTATGCATGTTCAGAAGGAGCAAAAAGAATCCAGTGGTAGAGGGAGTTTCAGGACAGTGTGATAAATACTATGAGGGGCACAGAGAACACAGCAGGGGGGTGTTAGTCCAGGAAGAAAAGTCAGAATCAAGACATGCAAGTGGTATGTTAGCTTGCAGATCTACAGGTAAGTTATTCAAATTTATGGCAAACAAACCCCAAACAAACAAAACCATCCTAGACCCAGGTCCCAAGGTCCCATAATTGTGAGGGCCTGCAGTCAACTGGTTCTCCTTTCCCTGATACATCTTTAATTAAAAATAAAATATGACTTCACTTTCATAAAACAATACATTTATGAATTAAAAAGTCCCAAACAGGGTTAAAACATCCAAAAGATAGGAATCACTCTCACATTCTTTTAGATTTTTGTACTCATATATATCAACATACATGTATTCATATTCTGTACATTGTGATCTGTATTTTGATTTTTATGCTTGGGCAAATACAGCCCAGATTCTATGGGCATCTGTAATGGAATGTTTTAATGGGTCAAGAGTATTCTACTGTATGCACACACCTCTCAATTTTTATTATTTAGGTGTTGAAATTTATACTTGATTTTCTAAGAGCTGTATGTTGGGAATATTTTTCTTCTTGCAAATGATACAAATATACTTTTCTATGGCTATTTTCAATTTTATGGGTGTATTACAGTCTTTGTTATTTCTTGTAGTTTACTTCATACTTGGAAACAAGCCTTTCTAACTAACCTCAGGGTTATCAATAAATTCACCTTTGATTTTCTACTTAAAAATATTTTTAGTTATGTGTGTCTCCATGTGGGTACGTGCACATGAGTGCAGGTGCTCACAGAGGCCAAAGGTGTCAGATTCTCCTGGAGCTGTAGTTACAGGCAGATGTGAGCAGCAGGACCTGGGTTCTGGGAACCGTTGGAAAAGCAGGAAGCGCTCTAAACCACTGAGCTATCTCTGCACCATAGATTTTTCTCCTATTTTTAATGGTTTCATTTTTTTTCTTTAAGTGTTCCTCTAAGCACTTACTCTGGTGTGAGAGATCAAGCTTTTCTTCAATTGCTAATCATTTCTCCTGTTAACTTTCCCTCACTTACCAGTGATTCTTTAACGGATGCTTTCACTGGTTACTACTGTTGACTTCAGGATCTGGGAAAACCGTAAAACATAATTGAATCCTCAGAACTCGGGGTTAAGATACTCTATAAACACGCTGCAGCACTTGATGTAGCAGTGTTCGGTAAATTGCTATGGTCAATGTCACACACACAGAGGATGTCTGGTTTCTCTGTTCTGATCGTGAATGTGTCTCCCACGTATCTCCTTGATATAACCCACCCCTAACACGTATCTTCTTTATATAACCCACCCCTAACAGTCTACTCCGGATGCCCCTCCATTTCAACAAAAATGCGACCGTTCAGTTGCCATTCTACTCGAGAGGCCGGGTATGAGCAAACATAAGCTATGCATGCTTCCCGATGCACTCTCGACGCAGGACGCCTGCTTCTCCCACGGCCTACCCTGAAACGCTGAAAGCCTAGCTCGCTCATCTCAACCTTTGTGGTTACTAATATTGTCAAAGCTGGCACCGCGTGTCAACTTTAGCTAACAGCCCGAAAGGCCAGGGGCTCACGCTGTGACTCCCTCCGAGGCGGCGAGCCTCCAGGATGAAACTGGGGGGCAGGAGATCCTGACCTGACTGTCCTGATGGCGAGCTGGGGGCGACTCTGCAGAAAAAGGAAAATGTGACCAGAGCGGCACTTAGGGCAGAGAGTCCCTCAACCCACCGGTGAGACCGGCTCCACGACACGAGTATCCGGGACGCGACCTGCCGTCGCCCCGGGCTCGCGGGCTTTTTGGACGCGGCTCACAGGGACGTCCC
>CABHPH010150857.1:45693-64345 GCA_902168325.1 Peromyscus nudipes | reverse complement strand
AATAAATAAATAAATAAATAAATAAATAAATAAATAAATAAATAAATGGATGTGAGGTTGGTGGGGGTATAGAATAGAACCAGAAAGAGTGGAAGAGAGAAATGGGAAGCTAATATGATCAAAATGCATTACTGTCTTGCTTGGGGTTTCAATTTTTGTGGAGACACCATGACCACAGCAACTCTTATAAAGGAAAACATTTAACTGAGGCTAGCTTACAGTTCAGAAGTCTAGTCCATTATCATCATGGAGGGTGACATACAGGCAGACGTAGTGCTGGAGAAGGAGCTGAGAGCTCTTGGTCAGCAGTCAACAGGAAGTGAACTGTCTCACTGGGTGTGGCTGAGCATACAAGAGACCTCAAAACCTGCCTCCACATAACACACTTCCTCCAACAAGGCCATACCTACTCCAACAAGGCCACACCTACTAAGAATGCCACTCTCTACAGGTCAAGCATTCAAACACATGAGTCTATGGAGGCCATCCCTATTCAAGCTACCATAGTTGCATACATGCATGAAATTGTCAAATAATAAATATAAATATATTTAGTTTCAAAAGTTTATAATTAGAAAAGGTAGAAAGGAAGTATATAGGAAATAAAATGGAAATGTATATTATAATTTTTAATGAAAATATAAAAATACCAACAATAACACAAAAATAATATAAAGATACAAATGGTAGGATTTTCATCACCAGAGATAGTACCTGCTTGGGTTGTGGAAGAAGACTTAGTGTCTAACATAAAGTCATTAAAACTTTATCTTATGTCTTCTAGAAGATTTTTACCTTTAAGAGTTACCTTGAACTCTATGGTCCACTTGAGTTTATTCTTATATCTTTGGCAAGGTAATTGAAGTTCATTATCATCTTCACACATGGGGTTAGTGTTTCCAGCAGAAATTGTTGGAAGTATTATCTTTTATTTGTTATTGAAGTTCCCTTGCACAGCATTGATAATTAGTTGTTCAAACATGCTTTCTGATCTTACTAATCAGTTATCTCTTTAATACAACATTGGCTTATTTGCTGTAGTCTTGCAATAAGTCTTCAGGTCAGGAAGGGTTAAGTACTCCAAATTTATTCCTGTATTTTAAATTTATTATTTAAAAGTTGGCTAAGCTATTCTGTCTTTCATGGTTCCATTTGATTTTTAGAGTGAGTTTCGTGATTTAAACAGTAACATGAAGCTGGGGTAGTGACCAGCATTGTGTTGTGTCTGTATGCCACTCACATACTTCTTTATGGGCAGGTAGGTTTTAGTTTTCTCTGTGTTTATTAAATATTCTTCCATTGATGGAACCTTCCAACATGCTATTTTCTTCCTGTGCTTTATTTCCTTCCCTCAAAGCTGCAATGAGATACAAACTCTTAGGTAAATTGACTTTTATTTATATAATGGAACAAACCTAACAGATATATAATGGTGCCGTTTTCAAAGGACGTTGTCTTGAGAGGCAAAGCTTAAGTCATTTGCAGATTTTCTTAATGTCACTTTCTACATCAATAGGTCCAGTTGGCCCAGCACCAAATATCTTTAAGCATCTTTAGTTAATAACATCTTACGAGTCTCTACAAAAGTTTTTCTGAATTGTGTGTGTGGATTTTTTCTTTTTGTAGTTTCTTATTTTCCCCTCTCCTTCTCGACTTGTCCTGTATGTTCCTGACACATTATGAATCAGAGCCCAGACAACCAGTTGCAGTTCTAAGATTAAGCTAATAAATTTGTAGGGCATTTTTTTTAAAATCATAGTCTAATCTTAATAAGAAACTAGACCTTGGAAATGCCAAAAGTTGGAGAAGAAAGGATGCGTTCAAGTCATGGTGCAACTACTCATTAAAAACTGGGGAAGGAAAATGAAGCAACACTATCAAAGTTAGTCTTAGTTAGGGTTTCAATTGCTGTGACCAAAGGCAACTCAGAAAGAAATGAGTTTATTTCATCTTATATTTCCAGGTCGTAGACTGTCAATGAGAGAAGTCAAGACAGGAACTTGGAAGCATGAACTGAGGCAGATACCACAGAGGACTGCTACTGACTGGTCTGCTGCAGCTTGTTTTCTTACACATCCAGGACCCTAGTAGGCCCGGGGTTAGCACCACCCACAATGGGCTGGGCACTCCTCCACTAGTAACTACACAGGAAAATGCACCACAGTCTTGCCCATGGACCCTTCTGGTAAGGACATTTTCTCAGTTGAGGTTCCCTTTTCCCAAATGACTGTAGTTTGTGTCAAGTTCACGTAAAACTGGCCAGCAGAGGCAGTGGATCTCAGCCTGTGGGTTGTGACCCCTTTGGGGGGTCACATATCAGATATCCTGCGTATCAGGCATTTACATTACAATTCATAACAATAGCAAAATTACATGAAGTAGCGATGAAATAATTTTATGGCTGGGGGTCACCACAACATGAGGAACTGTAGGGTCACAGCATTAGGAAGCTGATAACCACTGATAGAGGGCAACAAGTGAGATGAACAGCTCACAATGCCAGCTTTCAGTCTCTTGTCAATTTCTTGTCTGCAATCATTAAGACGTAAGACAATCTAAGACATTATTTGCAAGTCACTCCTCAAGTCTTCTTTTCAGTTCTACAGAATAACTGGTTGCAGCTATGTGAAAATGCATCTATATTTATCTGATGGATCAGATTAATGAAGAAAATCAGAGAATCCAGGCATTAGCATTTGCCACTGTGGCATGAACAGAAAATATGGTTTTAGTGTATAAAGAGAGAAAGAAAAGATATGAGTCACCTGATCAGCATCGGGGTTGACTAGGGAGAATGCGGGTGTAGGGTCATCAAATTTACTAACTTGTCTCTTAGTGGTTAGAAATTAGGATACAGTGCAGTGAGAAAGATAGAGGCAATCTCCCAAATGAGAACAAAATACAGGGGGGAGAGAGAGAGAGAGAGAGAGAGCACGAGGGAGCACATACCTTTAAAAACAAGAGCCATGTGCACAGTGTGATGGTGTGGGAGGTCTCCCAAGGACAGATCTGCTTTGTTGCTCCTGACAACCTAAATAATTTCACAGATAATTGCTAACAATCACAGAATACCCTTTCACCTTTTTGTGCGTGGAACACTGGGTGTTCAAGCATCCAAGGTAATTAACATGAACTATTCCTTTTCAGGTAGAGAGGGTGCATGGTCCTAATTAGCCTTGCTTGACTGATGAACAAGTTCCATTATAAAGGCTGAGACTCTTGCTTGAGGATATTCAGAGTTCAGTTGCTCACTGAACTGAACAAATTTTCTGGACAGCCTGAAGCCTGGTCTCTCTCTTTCTCCCTCTCCTCTCCCTCCCCACCTCCCTCACATTCCCAGCCTCCTTCCCTTCATTTTCTCTTTTCTTTTTCACTTTATGTGAAATCAAGTTAGTAAACAGTGGGAGAAGTTTTGACGTTTAACTGAGCTATCTGTTCTTATTCCTGGTCACCAACGTCCAACACACAGGGAGTTGTGTGGCTTTTACTCTATCCTCCTCTTTTTAACTGCTTAGCTTCAATCAAGACCGGGAGTTTCCTTTGAAGCTGCCTTACTGTCTTGGCACATGGGATGAGGATGGTAAAAAAAAAATATATTAAAAACATTTTCTGTTTCTGCTTGCTTTCAGTTATGGGATTATTGTTACTATAATTGTCTTCTGGTTGGTTTGAAATATGCTTTGGACCAATTTATCACTGAATCTCAAATTTGAGTCTCAGCTCAGACCCACTAGCTACCAGCCCCGGCCTATCTACTGGGTACGAGTCCTGCTCTCCACACCCACCCCACCCCCAAGCCGGTCGGCCGGTCGGCAGAGGTGATGTAGCAGTGCTATGCAGATGGCGGTTTCTGTTTCTGTGTAGATACATGGCCTTCATTGCTTTAAACGTGTGCTGAGCTCTGCCTTGGGTACAGTACTACAGAGATTCTTTGGTGAGTTATTACATCACGGCGCTTGGATTCTGTGATTTGTACTATGTTCTGGGCCACATCAAAGCCGGAAGAGCCATATGGAGTGTAACAGCGTAAATGAAAGGCAACAGGAATTTGTCAGAAGATGTTAACCTGAAGGCAGCATTGAAAGACGGGGTCAGGCGAGGGGCAGGAGGTGGAAGTGCAGTTGATGGAGGCAGGGGTGGGGTCTGCTCTGGGTCACAGAACAATACTCTCTGCAGGAGAGAGATACTTTTAAGTCTTTGGAAAGAAATGTAATAAATATTTCACAAGCCCGCCAAGAAGAGCCAAAGGTGGAGAGTTATCTATTATCTAAAGACTTCCATATGGCTGCTTTTCTCCCTTACCAGAGTAGGTGGGGGTGGGGGGCCTCTTAGGTTATCTTGGCAATATGATTTTTCATGTGCAGGGATGGAACGGGTCTGGAAACTAGGAAGAACCACGCACTGTTGACAGTGCTAATAAATAATGAATGAATGTTTATCTCACTGCACGTTCAACCCTATGGACTTGCAACACAGGTAAATAATATAAACATCACTTATTAGTCACGAATGCAGAACCCAGAAGTATTTAGATGTGTTTTAGCTTTGCCAGTCCCCAGTAGATCTGGGTCCGGGCATTCTCCTCACTTCTGTCTCGGGTTTCCTACTTGATACCTCTTTCCCAACCACACACAGCGGCTCACACAGTATCCATCACAGGAATGTCATCTGGCTATGCCACTAGAAATGCCACTTGGCTGGGAAAAGATGGCTGGCACGACAGGAGGTTTCACAAGTTATACATAAGCCACACTTTAGAGTGACTATGGAGTTAGCTGAGGTTGGAGCAGAGGGTGTCTCTGGAGAGAAGATTGTTGGGGCCAAGGTTGCTAAGGTGAGATACTACTTCCTGTTGAATTCAGGACCTGTACATGGCTCTGTGTGGTCAGCTGGTAAAAGAGTTACAGCTCTCATCACTGAGGGGACACCAAACAGCAGACAGAAAATACTAAAAGTCTGACCACGTGGCTCAAAACATGGCTTTGATGTTTCTGGTTTCATAACTCTTACCAACGTATTTGACCTTTGTTTCCTAATCTGTTAAATGGGAATCTTAATAGTATCTCCTAGTGTGACTATGGTAAGTGTTGGGAATGGGGTCTGTCTAAGTGTAAGCAATGTGAACTCTTACCTCACTGCAATCAATAATTCCCAAATCTGTGTTAGTAGTTTGCCTCCACAGTACGTTTTGCCTTCAATGGAGATGGTTGCTAAGTTACTACATTACCACAGCTCACTAGGACCTCAAGTTTTCATCTGCTGACTTCAGATATTTCAATACTATTCCAATAAGATTCATGTCTGCGTTACATTTGCTGCTTGTGAACTGATAAAAGAGCATAATACACATTGAAAAGGATTCACTGAGTGGCTTGTAAAAGGCTTTTGTTAGTGTTTTGTGATGTGATTTAGTTAATTTAGCTGGAGAAATGACTCATTTTATGACCTGCACCTCTCACAGATTTTGCTACTGTGCTTACCATGCCAGGGCTAGGGTGACCTATCTTGCCTGGGAGGAGACACAGGAGGAGACTTATCTACACTGAAGGGAGGGTGGAAAGGCAACACTTGAAGCATACATCTGTCGAGTTAATTTTAAAGAGTTCGAACTTCTCTAGATCCACAAATAGAGGTCATATTAAACATTGAAAAGTAGAAATTCCATTTACACAGCAGTTCTGGTTCCTTGTGTGGAACAGCAGAGGAAAATACTGATGTGACTCAAGTGGGTAGGGCTATTTCTATCTGAAAAATGAATGTTAGAAAAATTGCTGCTAGTTGTGAGCAGCATGAGAGAAATATTTCATGACATAGCACCACCACCATCAATTTTATTGAGGATTAGAATCATAGTTTTTCCACTGTAAGATCTTTGGAGAAATTAAATGATACAATATCTGTAACACGATTCACACAGTACAAAGAGCATAGGAAGCCTCAATAATGGGTGCCTGGTTACCACCAGGGTATGGGTGGCAAGGCTTAGTAATTGGAGGAAGTTTCACACCTAGTGCTAATCCCTGAGAGCAGTGGACAGTGACTGAACATTCCTCTACTCATGTTCCTTCAAGGCAATAGTAGACACTCACTGTTACCCACCTCAGGGAAGGCTCTGAGTAACACATGGGTGTCTGGCCCACAGGAATGACTAAATTATAAACTCTTAGCTATAATAGTTTTATTGTAAAAAAAGATAAATTATACAGGTAAAAAAAGCTCAAGATTAATTATATCTCTTTATTTTATATATCTGTCTAAATAATATAATTCTTTAATAGAATATAGATTTGTAAATTATTAAAGTAATTTCATTTGTTTCTATAGAATGGTCATAGGTTTTACATGACTGCTCTGTGTAATTCCGATACTAATATTAACCAGCTCTTCTCTAGATATTATCGAATGATCTTCTGATTCACTTTTCATATTTTATAATTCAGGATTATATTTTCCCAAAGGTGTAGTTCAATAAATATTCATTATGTCCTTTTCTCTGGGGTCTCGGCGGTGTTGTAGAAAGCAGCATTGATTATTTACAGTTTTCATATTTCTTTAAACAGTGGAAATGCAGACAGGTTTATGTAGGCAGCATGGACACAACCTTAGGAGGTAAAGGAACACCTGCCTTTTTTTGTTCTTGGCCTTGTTTTGTTTTATTACGACAGCCAAGAATGTTAACCAGCACCTTAAGAAACTATTTCTTTGGGGCTTGGGGTTTTATTTGTTTGTTTCTTCCAAATTCTGCCTACCTGTTTTCACTTTACCTAACTTTCCTAAGAAATAAACAAAAGTTCTGTAACCAATTCTATGCTAAATCACCAGAATGGAGAATTATAGGATTTCAAAACAGATTGACCCCAGGGCCTGGGACTGGAAACCTTTTCTCTTTCAGTCACAATGCCCTCATGGACCTGGGGACAATGAAGTCCAACCTGCCTGTGACTGGAAAAAAGTGTACAGAAAGCATCAGAAGGGATGCTTTTGTCAAAGACAGATGCTCTCTGGAAAGTGCTGTAAAAGTATAGTGGGAGAGAGAATGAGGTGTGTGCTCCCCACACTCAGCTGTTGACCTTCTAGAAGAATGTCAAAGGGCTCACAGGGATAAAGTTGCTAGGCAGACCTGGTTTTGCAAAAGCACTGAGCATATATTATAGGCATAAAGTCTTGAGGGAGGTGATTCCTTCAAAACAAGTAGGCAGACATCTAGAAATAAGGCTATGTAGCATAACAAAGAGACAGGCAATGTGGGTCCCTGACATCAGGTCATGAGTGATTTGGATTTCAATTATTTATTCATTTGTGAATATTTATTGAGTGGCTGCTTTGTGTCTGAAGATCCTATAGATACAGTGAGGAATGAGGAAGACATGATTCCTGGCCTTCTGTTGTTTAAAGTCTAATAAGATGAGTTAAGCTATCAGTAAACAAGTGGATGGACCAGGGGTGAGAGAAAAAATAGGTAGGAAGTTGGGAAAACCTCTATTAAGAGGATGAATTAAGCCTGAATAAGAAAACACAGCAATCCATTCACAAGTTAGTCTAGAATTAGGAAAATCTAGATGGAAGGGTGAACATGTGTAAGAAATAGATGGCAGGAATGATCTAGAATGTCATTGTGGCTGGAGAGAGTGAAAGGTGCAACCCAACAACAGTTAAGGCCAAATCATGGTAAGGAATGTGGATTCAGTTCAAGTAGCAGAGAAGCCCTTGAGGCTTTAGGGAGGAATGTCACAGCAGGAAACATCTGGCAGTGTTCTCTGATTGCTGGAGGAGAATGGGCAAGGGCAGGAGCTGGTCTCTTGGTGGGGAAGCTGGTTCTCAACTGAGGGAAGAGAACTTCCTGTGTCAGTGTGGTCACAAGAAGATGGGAAGTTGTCAGATTTCAGATGGAGTTTGGGGACAAAACCCTAGGTTGGATGATTAGATGTGGTGAACAAGGGTAAGAGAAGTGTTTCGGAATTGGCTGTGTTTTGCTTGAGCTGTGGAGTATGTTGAGCATGAGCAAGTGACCCTGAAACAACATGGATGCCAACAGAGGAAACAAAGCTATTTGAGAAGAAAGAGTTCTGTACTAGCCATGTTAAGTTTGAGATGCCAAGGGCAGATATAAAAATTGCGATTAAGAGTTTGAATGTGAAGCTTAATGTAGAAGACAGATGTAAGGGTAGAAATATGAAGGGCATGGATATAGGAGTAATTAACTGATATTTAAAGCCAGGACATGGTGCAAAATCTCCTGCCTGGTGCCTGCTTTTGGACAGGCAATCTGTAAACACAACCAAAAACAGCAAATAGAATAACACCAAGACCCCCAAATACTTCGTATTCATTCCGACTCTCCAGCAGGTATTTGTTTTCAAGGCTATTGCTATTAAATATGCATTTCGCGGACTGTTTTTATGTTTCCTGTCACAATCATGGATATGTTCTTTCCTTCCTGTCTTGTTCAGATTTCTCTATCTCCAGTCTTGTTTCTGCACCTTCCGACCCTTAGACAAAGGCGGTTGATATCTGCTATTCCGCTAAGCTATGAGGGCCTTAATGAGGATCCAGAGCAGCATCTGAAGAGTTAGACAGTAATTTATTTGAGCATGAGCAGGAAGATCCATATTTAGATAATTCTCTTCCCACAGAGTCATTATCGCAGAATGCTTCTGCTGACAGCCTGAGAGATAATAGCATTCAAAATGTAAATAATGAAACAATACACATGGTAATGAAGGAGACTCAGAAAATACAGTAGTAATGAAAAAATAACAAGACAGAGATTCTAATATTGTAAATACACAACTTTGCATTAGTGACAGATTATCTCTGTAACGCCAAGCTGAAATAATTTAGAAGGGAGTGTAGCAACCCCTGAACAACACAGAAGATGCCAGCCCGTGCCAGTTAATGCGTTTAGAGAATTAGGCAGGACTGAATAATTAGGAGTGGCTAAGAATTGGGAATGAGCTGTGCTGCTGCTGAGCACAGGAATGGTGGAGTTGCTCCGAGCTCATCAGATATCAGAGATGGAAAAATACCATATCAAAGGTGATGACTGGGTTGTGGTAAACACATATCAAATCAGTGCACTTTATTGAATACACTCAAACCTGTGATGTGCACATGGGAGAGGATTCCTTGCTCTGTAGCCTCACCCTTGCACCATGCTGCATTGGATCTCCTTCTCCCCCAGCATGGCTGCCCTGCAGGCAGAATCATATGAGAACGCTCATGTGTTATTCATGAAGACTGGTATTGGAGGGTAGGTGCTGCCTAACTCAAGATTTCGGTCTCACATTGAACTCAAGGCTCCTCTTTCTGTACTGGCTTAGATCTGTGCTACCTGAGAGGTCAACATTTGTTTTGCTGTGTCTCTCCTTTTTCTTTCAATCCTTCAGCCTCCAGGGGGTCAGGGAGGAGAAAGGCTAATAGAGGTAGATCAAGTAGTTTGGGCTGTTGGACTGCAATATCTGGTTTTCTATAGAGTAGTGGTCCACAGGGGCTCCTTCATGAAACACATTGATGAGCTGTCTTAGAGTCACGACTTGGGCATGCTCTTCCTAACACTCCCAGTGTCCCTCTCTTGTTAGAAGAACTTCTAGGATTCTTGCCATGTGACTCCTCATGACTAGCTTCCTTCACTTACAATATCAGTCATATCCCAACACTCAAAACCTGTGCATAATTTTTTACCTGGTAAATGGGGCTCCTTGGAAGTGGTCACATTAAGAATCTTGATATGGGAAAGTAATCCTGGGTAATTCAAATGGACTTACTGTAATCAAAAGAGTTCCTATAAAAGGCAGGTAGCCAGAAAGAGTGAGAGAGATTTCGGGATGGAAGCAGAGAGTGTGGGTGCGGGGTGGGGGGGATGAAGGGTGGAGGGGTGAGGGGTAGGGAGGTAGATAATGGCACTGAAGATGGAGGAAGGGCTGCAAGCCCAAGGAATATAAGCAAGTTCCTCTATATGGTCCAAGTAAAGACAGATTTCTCACTAGGACCTCCTGAAGGAAGGCAGCCCTACAGTTCTGTCGTCTAGAACTGGGAGAAGCCAAATTTGCTTTATTTAGACCACAGGGTCTGTAGTTCATTATGGAAGTAGCTGGCTTAGGATATGCACGGCAGTCTTTTGGGCTGGATCTACCAAATAATTGGAGTGCAGGTTGCTTTCAGGTCATCTCTCCACCCTTTTACAACTGCTTCCACCAATCTCTCTTCTTCAGGACTCAAAAGGCATAAGCAGGAACCAATCTTCAGGTACCCATCCCAGAGATTTCTATGGGTGCCACTTGCATTACTCAGACAAAAGAGAAGTGTACTCTACTCCACTTTTAGTGATTATAAGTTGTTTCCAGAATCTTCCTTTCTTTATTTGAAAAGGACAAGCCTTCTCAACCCTACTACACAGGGAGAGGAAAGGTCCCAGAGTGCCTAAGACCCAGTGTTTCTAAGTCTCAAACTTTCCTCCACTTTCTCATCTGCTTTTTACATAATGGACTCTTCTGTGTTTAGAAGTAAGGACCTTTACTATTTCTCAGGGTGGACCTAGTGGCTTCTCTTTAGAACATGAGCCTATTTATTGCCTCTTGTTCTGTTTAGGATTAACTCTCAAATTCAAAGATAACGTGGCATTTCAGCTGAAACACTGTTGAACACCTTACACACTGTACTCAAGACTTACATGAATGACCTGAGAAGGTGTGTGTCCTGAGATCTGAGAGCTTTGGAAGAGTCACTGCTATTTCATGCACAGATTTTTATTGTTATTAAAATTATTCCTCTAGGTTCACAGCCAGCATGGTGACAGTACCCTTACAATGGGGTAGAATTGTTGTGGGTAATTGAGCAAGGGTCAATCTTGTCTAATATTCACTGTGTGTATATTACTCACTTTTCTAATGCTGTGATAAAGCACCATGACCAAGACAACTTACAAAAGAAAGTATTTTAATTGGTTTTCAGAGGGTTAGAATTCACAATGGAGGAGCTAAAACATAGGGGCAGAGAAGAGCTGGGGACTGACAGCTAGACTACTCTTCAAGCAGGAGGCATAGAGCACACTGGGGATGGCAAGAGACTTTTGAAAACCCAAAGCTAGTTCCCATCAGTTTGTAGGGAGAAACCAGTAGTGTTAGCAGTAACCTGAGCTGTTTGGGGAGTTTCTGTGAGGTCACTTTGGCCAACAACTCACTGAGATACAACCCATTCCTGTCAATGGAAGTTTTACTTGGGGATAAGAGATGTGTAGTTGGGGAATCGTCTCCCCTATGTTTGGTGACTCCATTTAGATGTCTTTCATATATGTATGTATTTTAAGAAGCTTCCACTGTAGTAAGTTTCCATATGACTCCACAAATCGCCTTTAGTGTTACTCGTCCCTCCCCATATCCCTTCCCTTACCATTCTTTTCCCTCTCCTTCCCATACAATCCTGCTGTTCCAGTCTGCCCCCTGTTTCTCCATAACTGCAGATTCAATTTTCTTCCTCGGGTGATCCTTTCCTCCCCACCAGTCCTTTACTCTATACCTAACCTCTGTGCTTACATGTATTATAAGATACCCATCAAAGGCTTAAAAGCTGATATCATTGTATAAGCGAGTACATGCCATTGTCTTTTGGGGTCTGGATTACCTCAATCAGGATGACGTTTTTTCTAGTTCCATACATTTACATGTGAATTTTATTTTTTAATAGCTGAATAATATTCCATTATGTAAATGTGCCATAGTTCATTATCCATTCATCCATATATGGACAACTAGGTTGTTTGAAATTTCTAGCAATTATGAGTACAGCAGCAATAAACATTAATGAACAAGTGTACTATAGTAGGATGTAGAGACCTTTGGGTATATACCCAAAAGTGGTATAGCTGGACCATGAGGTGGATCAATTCTCAACGTCCAGAGGAACTGCCACACTGACTTCCATGGTGGCTTTATAAGTTTGCACTCCTACCAGGAACAGATAAGAGTTCACCTTTCCCAACTTCCTCACCAGCATGTGCTGTCATTTGTTTTATTAATCTTGGCCATTCTGATGAAATATCAAAGTAGTTTTCATTTGCATTTCCATGGTAGATAAGGAGGTTGAACTTATTTTTAAGTGTTACTCAGTCTTTTGTGTTTAATCTTTCAAAAACTCTCTCTTTAGCTCTGTACCCCATTTTTAATTGGGTTATTTGTTTTACTGGTGTTGGGTTTTTTGTTTTTGTTTTTTGTTTTTAGTTCTTTGTATAGAGTTATGAACCCTAAATCAGATGTGTAATTTGTATAGATCTTTTCCCCTTCTGTAGGCTGCTGCTTCCCCCAAATTACGGTGTCGCTTTATGAGGTCCCACTTATTAATTGTTGATCTTAGTGCCTATGCTAAGCATGTTCTCTCCAGAAAGTCCTTTCTTGTGCCAATGAGTTCAAGCCTATTCCCCATTTTCTTTTCTATCAAATTTGGAGTTTCTGGCCTTACACTGAGGTCCTTGATCCATTTGAATTTGAGTTTTGTGCAGGGTGATAAGTTTGGATCTATTATCATGCTTCTCCATGCAGCTATCCAGTTTGATCAACACTACTTATTAAAGATGATGCATTTTTTCGAGTGTGTAACTTTGGCTTCTTTGTGAAAACTCAGGTATCAATAGGCATGTGGGCTTATGTCTGGGACTTCAATTTCATTCCATTGTCCCTGTGTCTGTTTTTGTGCCAATTCCACGAGCCTTTTATTACTATAGCTTTGTAGCACAACTTGCAATCAGGGGCAGTGATACCTCTAGCGAGTTTTCTACTATTCAGGATTGTTTGAGCCATCCTGGGGGTTTTGTGCTTCCATATGAAGCTGAAGCCTGTCCTTCCCATTTCTATGAAGAACTGTATTGGAATTTGGTGGGTACTGTATTGAATATACAGATTGCTTTTGGTAGTTGGCCATTTTAACAACATTAATCCTGCAGAACCATCAGCCTTGGAGATCTTGATATCTTCTTCAGTCTCTTTCTTCAATTAAATTTATTTTTGTCATACTAGTCTTCCTCTTGCTTGACTAGAGTTATCCCAAGATAATTTTTGAGACTATTATTAATGGTACTGTTTCCCTGATTTCTTTCTCAGTCTGTTTGTTATTTGCCTATAAGAAGGATACTTATTTTTGTGAGTTAATTTTGTATCCAGCTACTTTTCCAAAAGTGTTTATCGCTGTAGAAGTTTTAAGGGTCTTTTATGTATACTATGATATCTTCTGCAAATGAAGATACTTTGACTTCTTCCTTTCCAATTTGTATCCCCTTGATCTCCTTCAATTGTCTTATTACTCTAGCTAAGACTTCAAGTACTATATTGAATAGATATGGAAAGAGTGGTCATCCTTGTCTTGTTCCTGACTTTATTGGAAATGCTTTGAGTTTCCAATCGCTTAGGTTGATGTTGGCTGTGGGCTTCCTGTAAACTTATTTTCTTATGTGGAGGTATGTCTCTTGCATCTCCAGTCTCTCCAGGACTATCATAAAGTGGTGTTGGATTTTTGTCAAATTCCTTTTCTACATCTAATGAGATGATCATGTGGTTTTTGTCCTTCAGTCTGTTTATATGGTGAATTACATTTACCAATTTATATATGTTGAACCATCCCTGAATTTTTGGGATGAAGCTTGCTTGACCATGGCAGATAATCTTTTTTGATGCATCTACAGGTTCAGTTTGCAAGTATTTAACTGAGAATTTTTGCATCTATGTTTATAAGGGAAATTGGTCTGTCATTTTCTTTCTTTGTTTGGCCTTTGTGTTGCTTAGATATCAGAGTAATTTTGGCCCTGTAAAAAGAATTAGCCCATGTTCCTTCAGTTCCAAGTTTTTGAATAATTTTGAGGAGTATTAGTCTTAATTTTTCTTGAAGATCTGGTAGAATTCTGTGCTGAATCCACCTGGCCCTGGACATTTTTTAGTTGATTTCACTAGGGATTATTTATTATCATCATCATCATCATCATCATTATTATTATTATTATCATGCTTAAATTATTTATCTGATCATCAAAAACACAGTGATAGCTCATGCTGGTGAGGATGTGGAGCAAGGGGAACACTCCTCTATTGCTTGTGGGAGTGCAAACTTGTACAGCCACTTTGAAAGTCAATATGATGGTTTCTCAGAAAATATGGAATCAACTTACCTCAATCAATCTACCACTCCTGGGTATATACCCAAAGAATACCATACCGTACCACAAGGACATCTGCTCAGCTGTGTTCATGGCAGTATTATTATTATTATTATTATTATTATTATTATTATTATTATTTAGGCATTTCTTTCATCCTTTTCTTTTTATTTTATTTTATTTTATTTTATAATTTAATTTAATTTTACATATCAGCCACGGATTCCCTTGTTCTCCCCCCTCCCACCCCCGCCTTCCTCCCAGCTCACCCCCCATTCCCATCTCCTCTAGGGCAAAGACTCCCCTGGGGATTGAGTTCAACCTGGTAGATTCAGTCCAGACAGGTCCAGTTCCCTCCTCCCAGGCTGAGCCAAGTGTCCCTGTATAAGCCCCAGGTTCCAAACAGCCAGCTCATGCACTGAGAACAGGTCCCAATCACACTGCCTGCATGCCTCCCAAACAGATCAAGCTAATCAACTGTCTCACTTATCCAGAGGGCCTGATCCAGTTGGGGGCTCCTCAGCTATTGGTTCATAGTTCATGTGTTTCCATTCGTTTGGCTATTTGTCTTTGTGCTTTTTCCAACCTTGGTCTCAACAAATTTTGTTCATACAAACCCTCCTCTTTCTCGCCAATTGGACTCCTGGAGCTCCACTTGGGGTCTGGCCATGGATCTCGGCATCCAGTTCCCTCAGTCATTGGATGAGATTTCTAGCTTGACAATTAGGGTGTTTGGCCATCCTATCACCAGAGTAGGTCAGTTCAGGCACTCTCTCAACCATTGCCAGTAGTCTATTGTGGAGGTATCTTTGTGGATTTCTGTGGACCTCTCTAGCACTTTGCTTCTTCCTATTCTCATGTGGTCTTCATTTATCATGGTCTCTTATTTCTTGTTCTCCCTCTCTGTTCTTGATCCAGCTGGGATCTCCCGCTCCCCTATGCTCTCTTTCCCTCGTCCCTTGCCCTTCATTACCCCCACTCATGTCCAGGTTGTTCATGGATGTCTCATCCATTTCTCTGTCATTGGGTGATCCCTGTGTCTTTCTTGGGGTCCTGTTTTCTAGGTAGCCTCCCCGGAGTTGTGAGTAGCAGTCCAGTCATCTTTGTTTTACATCTAGTATCCTCCTATGAGTGAGTACATACCATGTTTGTCTTTCTGAGTCTGGGTTATCTCACTCAGGATGATTTTTTCTAGATCCATCCATTTGCCTGCAAACCTCATGATGTCATTGTTTTTCTCTGCTGAGTAGTATTCCACTGTGTATATGTACCACATTTTATTTATCCATTCTTCAGTTGAAGGGCATCTTGGTTGTTTCCAGGTTTTGGCTATTACAAACAATGCTAATATGAACATAGCTGAGCAAGTGCCCTTGAGGTATGATTGAGTATTCCTTGGGTATATGCCCAAGAGTGGTATAGCTGGGTCTTGGGGGAGATTGATTCCCAATTTTCTAAGAAAGCGATACTAGAAACAACCTAGATGCCCATCAACCAAAGAATGAATAAATAAAATAAGGTCCATTTACACAATGGAGTATTACTCAGTTGTTAAAAACAATGACATAATGAAATTTGCCAGCACATGGATGGAATTAGAAAAGATCATCCTGAATTAGGTAACCCAGACCCAGAAAGACAAATGTGGTATATACTCACTTATAACTGAATATTAGCCATAAAGTAAAGGATAATCATACTACAATCCACAGACTCAAAGAAGCTAAGTAAAAAGAAGGCTCAAGGGAGGACACATGAATCTCACTATGAAGGGGAAATGGAATAGACATCACAGGTGGATATGGAAAAGGGGTCTGGATGGAGGAGTGAACATGGGAACAGGAGAGATCAGGTTGTGGGAGGACAGAGGGAGAGAGTACTGGGAAGACAACTGGAATCAGGGAATCGCTGGGATGAGCTAGAAACCTAGAGCAATGGAAATGCCCAGGAATCTATGAGGGTGATCCTAGCTAAGACTCCTAGCAATCTGGGATATGGAGCCTGAACCAATGATCTCCTGTAACCAGGCAAGACTTCCAGTTGAGGGACTGGGACCCCAAACCCAGCCACAAAATCTTTTGCCTACAATTTGCCTTGCCTACAAGATATGCTGGGGTAAAGGTGACATAGAAATTATGAGAATTGGCACGTGGGGGGGGCGTTAGAGAGAAGGACTTGGAAGAAAGGAAGGAAGGAGGGGAAACTGTGACCTGACTGGAAAAAATTAATTAATTAAAAACTTTAAAATTTTGAAAAAATAAATTACTTATCTGATCTTGACTTAACTTTGGTAGGTTGTGTATATCAAGATATTTATCTATTTATTTTAAATTTTCCAGTTTGCTGGAACAAAAATTTTAAAGTATGACCTTATGATTCTTTGAATTTCCTCTGTGTCTGTTGTGATGTCCCCCCTTTCATCTCTAATTTTATTAGTTTTGGTATTCTCTCTCCATCTTTTAGTTAATTTAGCTAAGAGCTGATAAGTCTTACTGATTCTCTCAAGGGACCAATTCTTTGTTTCACTGATTCTTTATAATTCTTTCGGTTTTTATTTTATTAATTTCAGAATTGAGTTAGATTATTTTTGGCATTTACTTCTTTTGGGTGTTATTTCTTACTTTTGTTCTAAAACTTTAACATGGGCCATGAAGTTACTAACATCGAATCTCTTCAGTTTTTATGTAGGCATTTAGTGCTGTGAACTTGCTGGAGATAACGCATATCTCATTGAACAGGGAGAAGTTGAGCTGGTGCCTAACTAGAGCCTGCATCCCTATTGATGAGTGTTCATAATACTAAGGTACTCTGCACAGTACAGATAAGGAAGGTAAGTGACCACCAATTCAGCTGCAATTTATAACAGTGACCTACCTGCATAATATGCTGGTATAATAGTGGCACAATCTTTTTGGGAGTAAACAACCATTCTGTAACTGTATTTAAAGCCCACGCCACAAGAAGGAACCCATGTCTGGTATTGATTGGGTGGACAAGAACCTGAGATGTGGGGAACCTTTCTCCACTTTTCCCAGGGTACTATTGAGGAGACAGGGCTAAGAAAATATCAGGTAGAAAGAGAGACCTGGCAGATGAGAGGAAAGAGAGAAACACAGAATAGCTTCGGGAAGACCGGGGTCAATACCCAATGGCTCAGAACTTTATTCAAAATGGCTTTTTATAACAATGCCATGGGGTGAGGCAAAAGACCTCTCCCTTTGTAGATACAACCAAGTGCAGACCCTCCCAAACACCTGGTACCCAGGCCTGTGGTCCAATCATCTTCTTATGTAGCCCTGCTGGTAAAGCAAGCTCAGATCTCACTAAGAAACCTCTGTGGGCTCCCACACTAAGACTAGATAGGCCAGGGTCCTAGAGGAAAATCAAATGCTATTGATCTCCTAAGGGAACACAGTAATAAAATGACTCCTAACAATATTCTTCTATACTCAATAGATCAGTGTCTTTCTCAGCAATCATCAGAGAAGTTTCTTCATTCAAATGGGAACTTACTAGATGAGCACGACTGCAGATACCCATAACTGGACACTGTGCAGTGAGTGAAGACTTTGGAGCACTCAGTCCTAAATGGGATGTCTTCATCAATCCCTCCCGTCAGGTCTCAGAGAACTCCGCAGAAGAAGATGCAGAAGGATTGTAAGAGCCTCGGGGTGGTAGTGGATGGATGACACCAAGGAAACGGTGTCTCCCAGACACGGTAAGACTGACATAAATACAAACTCAGAGACTATAATAGCATGCACAGGGCTTGCACAGGTTCGAGTCAGATGGGAGGAACTGGACGTGAACTCCATCTCTAAGCAGGAAGCTGTCTCCAATTGACAGCCACTTGCGAAAACCCATTTTCACTGGGAATACAAACCACACTTCTGGGCAGGCCCCATGCCCAGCAGTAGATGGCAACATAAAATGAACTCAGGAGTGTTTTGTAGAGATCTTTGTCTCATATGGCATTTCATTTGGACATTTTTTTTTTACCATACTGCTCTTTTGCCTGTATATGATCGTTTCCAATTTTGTGTTTTTAATTCTGATTGTTCATTTTATTTGCCTATTTGTTTTCTAAAGAGAAAGAGAAAGAAAGTGTGGGGTTGGATTGGTGGGAACAAGGGAAGGATCTGGGAGGGAATGGAGGAGGTGAAACAATGACCAATATATATTGGATAAATTTTTAATTAAAACTTTTAAAAAAGATCAGCTCCATGACACATTTCCTCCAAAGCCATACCTCCTCATCCTTCCCAAAATGTTCTACCAACCAGGAGCCAAGAAGCCAAACATATGTGTCTATGGAGGACATTCTTATTAAAACCAACAAAGTGGGCATGAAGTGTGCTCCAGGGATTCTTGTCCAGTGTCCAGCACAGGTCTCAGCACAAAACAAGCATGTGTTTGCCAAATGTTTAAGTGCATGTAAGCTACCTCATTCCATACATTCATTTGTGAATAAATAACCCATAAGCTTTCCTGATAAGATGTCCGGGAAGGCCCACA
>CABHPH010150857.1:23920-45683 GCA_902168325.1 Peromyscus nudipes | reverse complement strand
TGTGGGCCTCTGAGAATGGACTCACCCTCATTGTACTTTCTTTCTTGGTTTCACATTGGCTGTTACAAATACACAGATGGTGGTTGATGTGTTTATTACAACATTTACTATGGTAGTAACGGGAAGGCCTCTGTAGATCAGAATGCCATATAAATAGTTCTGTGATTTTCTTACACCAAATGTAAGGGTCTAATGTGGTCTTTGTCTTGATTTGAAGTTTTTATGATTGGCCATTTGATTATATGAGAATAACTTTGGGAGAAATTCTGTGTATCTAGATGTGGAAATACAAATCTTGGCTGAGCAACAAAGACCACACAGGGTCATTATGAAGCGTTTGTTTGGTGTTCCATGAAGGACCCATGGTTTATGTTAAAATGAAACACTGAGAATGCTCTGTCTGTTTTTGTCTTGCCCATTTTCTGTCCTCTTACATCACCACCTATGTCACCTGCTATCTTATAATATTGTTACTGAGATTCTTTGAGTAACTGGAGAAAGCAGAAAATGCAATCCCGTGCATGTTTCTATAGCAAATGGACTATTCTGACTAGTTAATGCTTACACTGCATTTTAAAATACAGAACATTGGAGTATAACCACAGTCCAGGAGCCAGGGAGAATATTTTGACATAGAGAATTGTTTATTTATTTTCCCTACGATCTAAAAAGATTTTATAATGCTTAATACTTGAAGAAAAAGTATTTTCCATGATTGTTTAATGGGCAAAGTCTTTACATCTAATCAACAATTAGCAATACAAAATAGAGTTAAAACTATGTTTGTAATGAATACAGATTTAATTTAGTCTCTTAAATTTAATTAATGGTATATCCAAAATAGTAATATCTTTTGACTGACATGGACTTACCTTAGTCATTAAAACTATTCAAATATAATATGATAGACATAGCCTTAGAGTAAAACTTATTATGTCAAATGCATTCTTTGAAGATGAAAATTATCTTTAGTCTTTCTTAAGCAGCAGAGTGTCTTTTGTGTTTGTGTTGCAAATCACAAATCCATTGGTTAGTGGACACTTCTGTATGATAACTCTATGGAGAACCATTGGACTTATTGAAATGTGTTTAGGAGGTAATTTATTGTGCATATTGTAATGTTACTAGTTAAAGAATTTTTACCCTTGACAATGATGTATAATCTTTAAATGAGTGACTCTGTGCTAGTAGGCATTTCAGCCACTCGGTAAACAAAACAAAACAAAACAAAACAACAAAAGCTATTAAATTTGTGAATCTTGGCCTCAAGAAATGGTTTGTAAGTTGTACATTTTTGTACATGAAAGAAGAGAAGGAAAGATTAAAATTAAAAAGTGGATCATGGCTTTGCTTCTTAATGATAGCTTTTTCCTTTTGCTGGCTCTTACTAACTGTGTGTGGTATTAGTAATAACTCTTATTAACTGGTAGCTTATTACTGTTGCATTTCTTAGTTTCGTAAACTTTAAAATAATTCTGCCTTCCAGGGATTTTATGCAAACTAGATAAAATATGGATATAAGCTACTTACTTAGCTTATATCCTTAGCCTGGCATTATACTTCTGGAAAAATAAATGATAATTTTGTCCCCCTTCAAACACAGTGTACAAATATGAGCTGTGCAAATGGAACAATAGAAGCATTTTCTTTGTTGTTGGTTGACTTAGAAATTCCCTAATAAAACTTCTTTCAATTTGAGAGTACAAAAGAGTTACCCATTTAAAAAACATCATATATTTATTTACATATGTGTGCACATTTGGAGGTCAGAGGACGGCTAGCAGGGATTGGTTCTCTCCTCATCATATGTGTCCTGAAGATCAAGCTCGTCAGGTTTGGTAGCATACATTCTTACTCAGTGAGCCATTGCCCCCATTCAAGACCCATTTCTTTTTTCTTGAAAGAGAAAGTTATTCTTTATTTCATAACATTAAAATATTTTTAGTCTTTACAAAATTATGGAAGATAACAATTTTACAAAGTAAATCATTCTTGGTGTCATTTGCAATAATTACAGAGTCATAACATCTAGAGAGAAGAGAGTGTCCTCGTAATTTTCTATTCTATTTCTGTGCTTTGACATATTGGTGAAGATCTCATCAGCACTTATTTGGGAGATGAGACCCCAGGAAAGGTTGAAGAAGGGAGAAGTAATGTAAGGGAAGATAGCAAGAGATGAAATGTAGTCCTTTAAATGGTTGGCCCTGCATCAGGAGGCCATCTGTCAGGAAGATTTTCTTGGCATATAGAAAGTTTTCTGGAATATCTGGAAAGAAAAACAGTGCCTCTATTATTCCATGAAGAAAGAAAGAAGACTAATCTACCTACCTGCTCCTACTTGAGTTCTGATTTCCCAGTCGGGGATTTATGTATAAGGAGCTCATGCCCTCACATTGCTAGGTGGTATCACTGGGTTTCTCAGGGCTCATTCAGAGAGCTAGATCCTCTACTCTGGAGCATGTACCACAAGGCTGCTAACAAACAGGCATTGGAAAGGACTCTGCCAACAAAATCTGAAAGGAACAGAAGCAAATGTGTATCATCTATGAGCTACCATAGTGAATCCTTGTAATAGTCTTTTTTTTTTTTTTTTTTTTTGGTTTTTCGAGACAGGGTTTCTCTGTGTAGCTTTGCGTCTTTCCTGGAACTCGCTTGGGAGACCAGGCTGGCCTCGAACTCACAGAGATCCGCCTGCCTCTGCCTCCCGAGTGCTGGGATTAAAGGCGTGCACCACCACCGCCTGGCCCTTGTAATAGTCTTACGTGGTACTGTTATTGATCATGTTATATCAAAACCATCATGCCAGATGCATAATCAATGCATGCTTGTCATCTGAGTGAATGGGTGCTTGAATGGATGAGTGAAACACTGTATCCTATACCCAAATCAAGACATGCTTCATTAGGTTTCAGTCTCCTAAGTCAAAGGAATTGTGCACTTATGCTTTGTCAAAGTCTTGGAAAGTAGGCAAAATATCCCATCACATTAGTTGCCTAGTGCATCTCTCTTAAGAAAATATCTGTCCTCTCAAACAAAACTCCACCTAGAAGTGGATAATAATATGATAACATAAGTAAACAAATCAAATATGTTTTGTTGTGGATAGCCCATGGACTACTGGATGCCATTCAAATTTAAAAAGAAAGTTTCCATAATCAATTTCCTCTTCCCTTTGTATTAATTTTTCCTTTCTTGGGTTATTACAAAAATCTTAGATGTATATATTCAAAATAGATAGCTTTTTTTCAAAACCCCAAATCAAAATTATCTTACATTACCACAGAATATGCATGTCATACTACAAAGCATTTTAGGAAAGGTACATCTGCTGGTATTCCTGACCAGACCTCATTCCCATTTTTCACTGGACTTCGTAAGCAGACCTGGAGCTCAAGTCTCACATATTACTACTAAGAGGCATTGGTATGCATATTAGGAATATGTAACAAATCTTAATAGCATTAATTTATTATCCTCCAATGCTCAGTCATACTAATACAGGTTTGCACCTGCAAACACATACTGATAATTAAGGAAGGGATATTCTTTGCCTTCCTATCTGGGCTTCTCTGATAAGTTGTTATGCAGCTGGCATTTGATGCAAATTGGAGTTTGCTGGCTTCTGATATGCCTGCTTGCACTAATCAGTGGATTACTTGTGTGGTGCCTGCCCACCTCTAAACCTAGGCTGTCACATTTAGAATAAATAATAGAGTTTTCTCTGAATTTATGAAATATAACAGACTCTGGTGGAGACTCATAAATTGGAGTGTGATAAGTTGGTTTTCATGTAAAATGGATGTTGGCCAGAGAGCCTGGAACCAGAATACCACCAGATTGTTGTCACAGCCATTATTCTCAATAAAATTTGGCAGAAAGAGTTTATGGCAACTGTAACATAGAATAGCTATTTAATATAATGTGTCCTTGTGGCCTCAGCTAATAAAACCCTTCATAAAAGTGTGAAGTATCTCATTGACAGGTAGAGGGTTGAGTTGAAGACACCTTTTCCAGGTCCACTTTAGGTTATTCTTAAAGATTCCTTAGAGGATGTTCTTAAGTCATACCGGTGACTTTAGCAGCATTAACTCTTTAATGACAAGTAAAGTAACAATGCTCAGAATAATTTATGAATTGATGTCATAATTTCAGTAAGTATATTAAAATTTTTAGTGAAATGTGTACTTAGAGATATAAAGAGCTGCACTTCAAAATAAGTATTAGGAAAAATAGGCTCTATGCATTGGGGCTGACCTTAGCTGTTAAGTAACCTTTACCATGCTCTGCCAAAAAAAAATCATGCTCACAGTGCCAAAGCAAGGAAATATGCCTCCTAGACAGACAAGAAAACCGAAAGCCAGATGTAACGTACTCAGCTAATGAATGGTAGAATTGGGATTAGTAGCTACATCTGCCAGATTCTAAAATGTTTGTTCTTAGACCTGTACCACCAGGCTATCTGTTCTGGGGTTAAGAGTAGTGCTAGGTAAACAGAGAAACTTGATCTAGATAATCTTAGAAAGAGATGTTCACAATTTAGAAAACAGACATTATCTTTAATACAATTAAATAATTGCAAATTGTAATTATTTTCAGACCACTGCTAATGTGCTGCAGCTTAACATTAGGGAAAAAATGTTGTCCAACCTTTCAGAAAATGATTGGAGTTTTCAATAAGTATCCTCTTCTAACACAACTCAGCCCAAACCAGTAGTTGTTTTACACAAATAATGGCAGTTGCTGACTTTATGATACTGCGACATTTGTAGAAAATATTTGTGTGCTATATGATGGCCAACTTTGTTCCATAGAACCAGAGTTTTAATCTCTTAGAAAAAACCACACAGCTAACAGTGCATAAACGTCTAATAACTCACCATGTAGCAATAAATGCCTTCTCTTTGCATCTTCAGCTAATAAAAGGCAATACTTACTACTCTGACTGAATACCCTTTAAATGACCAGGGCCTTTCTAGTTTATTGATATGTTTACATTTGATTGTAAATTTAAATGTACACACGGAACTAAGGAAGACAGTGGAGATTTATGGCAGCACACAATCTTCACACTTTTGGATTATTCTATCTGGTAACTCTTGAATAATAAAAGAGAGATATTAGTATTTTTAATGTGAAGTTTTTATTGCCACATATATTCTAATTTCCTTTCTGTTGCTGTGATAAAACACTCTGACCAAAAGCAAGTTAGGAGGGAAAAGAGTTTATTTAGCTTGTACCTCTAGGTCACAGTCCATTACTGAGGGAAACCTGGGCAGGAACTCAATCAAGAACTTGAACCAGAAACCATGGAGGAGTGCTGCTTGCTGACTTATTCTCTGGCTCATTCAGGCTCATGCTGTGATAGCTTTCTTATATAGCCCAGGACTACCTGTCTAAGGAATAGTACCACCCAGATAGACTAGAGTCTCCTACATCAATTAACAATTAAGACAATCCCTCACAGACATGCTCACAAACCAACCTGACAAATACAATTATTCAAATGAGCATCTCTTATCTGAGTGACTCCAGGCTGGATCAAATTGATGGTTAATACTGACTAGGACAGTATGCATTCAGACACTAAGGCAGACAATTATTACCAAAGCACTGTTATTCTTGGATGTGATGTTCATCTTTATTTATTGGATTTATTAATTTGTCCTTTCTTTTTAACAAGTCACAGTGTAGCTGACAAATTAAAGCAACATGAATTTATTAGCTCAAACCTTTTCATGTTATAAGTCAGTTCTGACAAAGCCAAGACTCTGCTTGGAGGTTTCATAAAGTCAAGGAGTTAGTATGGAGCTACATTGTTTTTTGGAGGATGAAGAGGGAAAATGCTTCTAAATTTACATTGGTGGAATCTAGTTCCTTGTCACTAAAGGACTGAGGTTCCTATTTTCTTTCTGGATGCTAACTTTGAAAGTTAGCATCTGTTGTCCTTTCTTTGTGGCCTCATTCATGAAATCCAAAAGCAGATCACATTCTTCCAACATATAACAACATAGGAGATATATTACTATTCTAAAACACAGAGAAGGGAGCATAATGAGAAAATACTAAACAAAAGTAAGACTGAAAACTAGCTGGACAAACTCCAACTCTTCATCTCCATGTCTGATGTCAAAGCATTCTTCAGATCTCTAGTTCTGTTCAGCTTTGTTGACTGCAACACACTTCTTTCTCTTGGGCTGGTTCCACTACCTATTAGCAGCTCTCCTCGGCAAGTATCCTACAACCTGGCATCTCTAACATCTTGAGTTCTCCAAGGCAATCTAGGCTTCAACTTCACATCTTCACAAAATTGCCTCTCTAGGCCTCCATTTAGGGACATCCCTGACACATGCCTGGCCTCGGTGGCATTCTTTAGGCACAGGGGGAAATTCCATAACCTGATTCTTCTATCCTTAACTCTAAAGCCAGAACCACATGACTGAAGCTGGAACACAGCCCCCTCATTCAACTACATCTTTGCCAGCTTTCTTTCCTTTACTGCCTAAGCTTGGCTGTCCTGAAACTTGCCCTGTGGACCAGGCTGGCCTCAAACTGAGATATCTGCCAGCCTCTGCCTTCTGAGCGCTGGGATTAAAAGTGTGCCATACCCAGCTCTAAACTTTTCTTTATTTCCTTTTCACAAGATGGAAATTGAGCTTGTGGGATCTTAACCTGAGGAACCACCCACTATGTTCCATTTCTTAATCTGTTTATCTCCTTGAACATAGGATTTAGCTCAGTTCTACTTCCTGTTGTTCTTTTTCTCCTCAAAATTTACATTTTGCAATTTACCCTGCTCAGCCTGTTCCTTTTCATTATAAATCTTCATTAGAGTTACCACTAAAAATCCACAACAGAGTCTATACTAGGCTGTTTTGAGATTTCTTCTGCCAATGGAATTAATCCAAAACTTGTCACATTAGCCCCAGGCAGACTCTTTGGACAAGGACAAAAGGCAGCCACTTTATTCAACAAAACATCACAAGAACAATCTCTAGGCAGCACACTAAAATTCTTCTCCTCTGAAACCTTTTGATCCAGCCCCAGACAGTTCATCAAATCATACTCAGCACCACTGTCTTCCATGATCCTACTAGGATGGTCCATTAAGCAGTTCTTAAAGCATTCCACTGCTTTCCTAACCCAAAGTACCAAAATCCAAATTCCTCCAAACATGGTCAGATGTGGGGGCCCAGAGAGACTCCATAGTATGGCCTTATTTCATCTTAACTCAAGGTCAAGGAGTCCATTCTTGTTTTACTCTGCAAGGCTGCATAATAAGATGTTTGGCCAAAGGCAGGTGTCTTATGCTTTAAGGCCTAATTACAGGATGTTTTGCTGCAAGGTGTGGCTACTGAAGGTTTTGAGAATTAAGGAGGTGTTTTCACTGGTTTGTACATTGAACCATTATGTCCTCGAGAGGGGGAAGTGTAGCCACAAGTTTCTCTGATCCTATTTGGCACCACTGTCCCGTGTTTCTCTGGTCCCACCAGGCCCCAAGGTCCTGCAGCTTCTTATAAAATCATTACTCAGAGGCTTAATTAATTACCAACTGTATGGCCTATGGAAGGCTTATAGCCAGCTAGCTCTTATAACTTGACCCATTTCTATTAATCTGTAAGTTGCCACGTGGTCGTAGCTTTATCTGTCTACTGGCATCTTGCTGCTCCTTGGGCAGTGGCTGGTGTCTCCTTATTCTGCCCTTCTCCCTGTATCTCTACTTGGATTCCCACCTGGTTGTAAGCTTTCTTGCTATAGGCCAAAACAGCTTTATTTACTAACCAATAGGAACAGCATATATTCACAGCATACAGAAAGATACCCCACAGCAGGGAGGTCTTTTGCCTCTCCTCTTGCTAGTGTATAAAAAGCCCATGAAGAATAAACTCGGGGTGACTATGGCATTGATCCAGAGCCCTCCTGATGTTATTCTGTGCCTCTGTCTTTTTCTACATCTCTATTTTTCCTATCTGTTATTTCTTAATCCTCACTCCTCCCTTCAAGGACTGTTCGATAGTCAGGCAGGGCCTGACAGCCAGGCCTGTCCCAGCAATACCCCAGTCCCTGGTACAAACTTCTGTCTAAGAAATAAGCTTGTGTAACCATTTTAATATCTAACAAAATAGACTTCAAACCAAAACCAATCAGAAGAGATAGGGAAGGTCACTACATACTCATCAAAGGAAAAATTCACCAAAGTGGCATATCAATTCTTAACAACTATGTCCTAAACACAAGGGCACCCATATTTCTAAAAGAAACATTACTTCAGCTTCAATCACACTGACCCTCACACTTTGGTAGTGGGAGACTTCAATGCTCCACCCTCACCAGTGGACCGGTCATCCAGACAACAACTAAACAGAGAAATACTAGAGCTAACATATGTTATAAAACAAATGTACCCAAGAGATATTTACAGAACATTTCACCCAAACAAAAAAAGAATATATCTTCTTCTCTGCACCTGATGGAACTTTCTCCAAAGTTGACCACATACTTGGACACAAAGCAAATCTCAAGAGATACAAGCTAATTGAAATAATGCCCTACATTCTATCTGACCACCACAGATTAAAGCTGAATATCAACAACAACAGAAAGCTTACAAACTCATGGAAACTTAACAAATCTCTATAGAAAGAAAAATGAATTAAGACAGAAATAAAGGAAGAAATTAAAGAATTCCTAGAACAGAAGACACGCATACTCAAACTTATGGGGCACAATGAAAGTGGTGTTAAGAGGCACGTTCATAGCACTAAGTGCCTGCATTAAAAATAAATGGAGAGGTCTCATACTAGCAACCCAACACCATATCTGAAATTTCTAGAAGAGAAAGAAGGAATAACATCCCCAAAGAAGTAGATGGCAAGAAATAATCAAACTCATGGAGGAAATCAATAAGACTGATGAACACTTACCAAATTAACTAAAAGGCAGAGAGAGAATATTAAAATTACCAAAATCAGAAATGAAAAGAGGGACATAACAAAATACACCAGGGAACTCCACAGAATCATAATGGCATTCTTTAAAAACCTGTATTCATCAAATTGGAAAATCTAACAGAAATGGGTTATTTTTGGATAAGTATCACTTACCAAAGTTAAATCAAGATCAGATAATGAATTTAAACAGATCTAGAACCCCTAGTGAATTAGAAGTAGTCATTAAACGTCTCTAAACAAACAAACAAAAAAGCACAGGGCCAGATGATTTTAGTGTGGAATTCTAGCAGACTTTCAAAGAATAGTTAATTTGTTAATACAAAGTTAATAGTTATAAATAGAAATGGAAGGAGCATTGCTCAGCTCCTTCTAAGAGTCCACAGTTACCCTGGTACCCAAACCACACAAAGACCTAACAAAGAAATAAACCAGTAGCCCACTTATATATAAATGACAAATAGACTGAGAAAGAAATCAGGGAAACAACACCTTTCACAATAGTCTCAAATAATATAAAATATCTTGGGGTAACTCTAACCAAGCAAGTGAAAGGCTTGTACGATAAAAACTTCAAGACTGTGGAAAAAGAAATGGAAGATATATCGGAAGATGGAAATATCTCCCATGCTCATGGATCAGTAGGAATAACGTAGTAAAAATGGCCATACTACCAAAAGCAATCTACAGATTCAATGTAATCCTCATCAAAATTCCAACATAATTCTTCACAGATCTTGAAAGGACATTTCTCAACTTCATATGAAAACACACAAAAAAATTCAAGATAGTTAAAACAATACTGAACAATAAAAGAACCTTAGGAGGTCTGACCATTCCTGATCTCAAGTAATATTACAAAGCTATAGTAATGAAAACAGCATAATATTGGCATAAAAATAGACACATTGACCAATGGAATTGAATTGAAGATCCAGAAATAAACTCACACAACTATGGACACCGGATATTTAATGAAGAAGCTAGAAAGACACTGGAAGAAAAGACATCATCTTCAACAAATGGTGCTGGTCAAACTTGATGGCTGCATGCAGAAGAACGCAAACAGATCCAGATCCTTACCTATCAACCTGCTCACAACTCAAGTCCACGTATATCTAAGCCCTCTACATTAGGTTTAGAGACACTCAACCTAATAGAAGAGAAAAATGGAGTAGTCTTGAACTCATTGGTACAGGAGATTTCCTGATCAGAACAGGCATTTAGCTGTTAGCTCAGGTATTAAGATGCATAATTAATAAATGGGACCTCATGAAACTGAAATGCTTCTGTAAGACAAAGAACACCATCAGTCAGACAAAGCAGCAGCTTACAGAATGGGAAAATATTTTCACAAACTTCATATGGAAACATAAAAAACATCTAACAGGTGAAAAAACATCCAACAGAAGACTAATATCCAAAGTATATGAAGAACTCAAGAAATTTGATATCAAAATACCAAATAACCCAAAAAAGTGAGGTACAGATCTAAATAGAGAATTTTCACTAGAAGAATCTCAGATGGCTGAGAAACACTTTAAGGAATGTTTAACAACCATAGCCATCAAGAAAATGCAAATCAAAACTACTTTGAGATTTCATCTTATACCTGTCAAAAAGTTAAGATAAAAAATAGAAGGGACAGCTCATGCTGTTGAGGATGTGGAACAAGGGGAACATTCCTTCATTGTTGGTGGGAGTGTGAACGTGTATAGCCACTATGGAAATCAGTATGGCGGTTCTTAAAAAAGATGAGAATCAATCTGCCTCAAGATGGAGCTGTACCATTCTTGGGCATATACTCAAAGGACATTTCATCCTACCATAGGGACATTTGCTCAACCATGTTCATTGCTGCTCTACTCATAGTAACCAGATATTTGAAACAACCTAGATGCTCCTCAACAGAAGAATGGATAATAAAATGTTGTAAATTCACACAATTGAGTATTACTGAGCTCTTAAAAAATTATATCATGAAATTTGCAGGTAAATGGATAGAACTAGAAAAAAATCATCCTGAATGAGGTAACCCAGACCCAGAAAGATAAATATGGTATGTATTCACTTATATGTGGCTATCAGCCATTAAATAAATTGTTGCTGGAGAGCTTCTCTCCAGCTCCCAAGTCCCGCCAGTCTCCAGCTCCCAAGTCCCGCCAGTCCCTGGTTCCCTGACCGAACCCATTCATAAAATGAACACACAGATGCTTACATTATTTAAACTGCTTGGCCATTAGCTCAGGCCTATCATTGTCTAGCTCTTACTCTTATATTTAGCCCATTTCTATTAATCTCTACTTTGCCACGTGGCTCGTGGCTTACCGGTACTTTACATCTTCCTTCTCCTCGCTGCTGCTCCAGCCAGTCTCTCCCTCTCACCTTCCTGTTCCTCCTCCTCTCTTCTCTGTTAGTCCCGCCTATACTTCCTGTCTGGCTACCGGCCAATCAGTGCTTTATTGATACAGAGCGATATCCACAGCAATAAATGATACCCTACAATCTGTAGACTCAAAGAGGTTAGGCATAGAGGAAGGGACTAAGAGAAACACATGGGAGTGGGGCATGGAATAGATGTTATGGGTGGACTAGAGAGGGAAGATGGGTAGAGATGAGAACAAAATGATCAGGGAGAATGGGGAGGGGAAAGCAGATTGAGGGAGGGAATTGTGGGAGAAGAGAGACACCTAGGATTGAAGGACATTTGAGGCATGGAATGGAAACGTAGTGCACTGCCTGTAATATATGAAGGTGATCCTAATAAAGTCTGCAAATAATGACGGAGGTAGAACCGCAATTGACCATCTCTTGTCACCAAATGAAGTTTTCAGTACTGCGACAGTACTGAATTGAATTGTTGGCAGAAAGGGTCCCAGGGAAATTCTCAAACAACCCAGGTTATTGCCAGGACAACAGGTTGCACTCCACAAACTGACAGCACGGCCCCATTGCTGATACACACACAACTCATTGAACTTGGAGAGCCTGAGCTGGTGCCTAACTAGTGTTGTCACCCCCATTTTCTAGAGCAGTGGTTCTCAACCTTCCTAATGTTGGGACCCTTTAATACAGTTCCTTATGTTGTGGTGATCCCCAAGCAAAAAATTTTTTCCTTGCTATTTCATAACTGTAATAATATACAGTTTTGCTACTGTTATGAATCATAATATAAATACCTGTGTTTTCCAATAGTCTTAGATGACCCCTGTGGAAGGGTTGTATGACTCCCCTGAGGGGTCATGACCCACAGGTTGAGAACTACTGTTCTAGTGTCTTTGACACAGAGAGGTACTCTGCAGCCTACCAAAAGAGAAACGTGAATATCAACCCAACCACAAAACAATTGATCTACAGTCTGTCCTTGTGGATCAAAATAAGTCTTGCAAAATATGCTAGGGTAATGGTGGCATAAATCTTGTGGGAGAAACCAATCAATGTTTGATTTGACTTAAGACCCACTCCATGAAACGGAACCCATATCAGACACTGCTTGGGTGACTAAGAACCAAAAACTAAATAGCCCAAAGACCTACAATAAAACCAAATACTACTGTTCTACATAAAAAAGGCACAACAAAATGACTCTTAATGATATTCTGCTATACTTATACTCATAGATTGGTGCCTTATTCAGTCATCATCAGAGAAGCTTCTTTTTGCAGCAGATGGGAATTAATACAGAGATCCACAGCCAGACACTACACAAAGAGAGTGGGAGAGACCTTGGAACACACAGATCTAAGTGAGACATCTCCATCAAATTCTTCCCCCCCAAAGCTCAGGGAAATCCTCAGAAGAGGAAGCAGAAGGAGTTGGGGAGAAAGAGGGGATGGTGAATACCAGGAGAACAAGACCCTCTAAAACAAGTGAGCAAGGCTCATGTGAACTCACAGAGACTAAACCAGCAATCATGGCGCCTACACGGGTCTGTACCAGGTCCTCTGCATATATACTATAGCTTTCAGTTTAGTACTTTATGTGACCCCTGAATGTGTGGACCAGTGGGTCTCTGATTATTATGACTTCTCTTGGGACTTTTATTTTTCTGTTGGTTTGTCTTCTCCAACTTTAATATGATGGTTTTTGCTTTATCTTATTATATTTCATTTTGTTGTGTTTTGTTGTTATCTCTTAGAAGCCTGTTCTTTTCTAAGGAGAGACAAACAGGGAGTGGATCTGGATGGGAGGGGATGTGCTGAAAGGAACTATATTCAGTTTCTATTGTATGAGAGAGTAGTCTTTGTCTAATAAAAGGAGGGAAAGTTATATTTTATTATATACCAATTAGATATCATAAAAACACAGTAAAATCTTGTTGACTTAAATTCTTTACCAATTATAACCTCTGTAGTGTTAGTCCTAGAGGGCAGGTGTTTTATTGGCATTATGTGAGCAAATAGGCAATTATAAAATAAGTAGGGATGCTCTAGGAAAAAGTAGCAATCAGCCATGTCTTCAAAGTACGAGTGATATGGGTGGTTGTAACATGCATGAATTATAAGTACGAAGAAAATCTCTTGGTTAGCAATTCTTCTGTCACCCTCCTTGGAAATTTCCATTGAGAAGGTGGCAGTAGAGGAGAAGATGAAAAGAAAGAGAATTCATGTAACTATACTTTAAGATTTATTTATTTTTACTTATATGTGTGAGTGTTTTTCCTGCATATATGTTTATGTACCACATGCGTGCATGGTGTCCTCAGAGGCCAGAAGAGAGGGTACATTCCCTACAATTGGGGTTGTAGATGGTTGTGAGCTGTCTGTAATACCATATGGGTATCGGAACTACTACCCAGGTCTTCTGGAAGAACAACCCGTGTTAACCACTGAACCATCTTTCTAGCTCTTGCTTTCTTATAATGATGTGGTATCAGGAACCTGGGAGAATTGAACCCAAATATGAACAGAAGCTAGTTGACATTTCACTCCACCTGATGCTCAATCTAGCTCAAGTGATGAGCAAGTAATCTGCCCGTTGTTGGTGGCAATCACAAAGGAGGGTGTCGAACTACCGATGGGTAACTTAATGTAAGTAACATGAGGACTCATCCCCAAATTGACTTTTAAGAGACTTTGAAGAGACTTTAAAAAGGCATGTAGATGAGTGAGTGTCAGAATGGGAGATGGATGAGGCGATGCTATGGATCTTAGGAAGCTGGGATAGCCCCTTAAACCAAGGAACCAGGCGCCAGGAAAATCAAAGATATGGGTTCTCTTCTAGAACCTTTTCCTATTGATATATATCCTTCTTGTAGAAGAAATGTGGTTGTGATGAGTCAAGTCATTAGTTTTGTTTCACTGATTTTAATGTAAGAAAACTCATTTTGGACAGCTGGGGTCCAGAATTATAACGAATCTATGCTAATTTGAGCCATTCATTCACAATTACAAGGAAAACCTAACAAAGACTTCAAAGAAACTATTATTGTTACATTAAACACTCATAGAAGAACAGGTAAAAAAAGACCTGGGGATGAAAACTTCAAAACTAGTAAAAACTCTAAGAACCAAATGATTATTCAGAATCTGAAAAGCATTTGAAATTCAAATTCAGTTAAGTAGATTAAACAACAGAATAGCCTGTTGGCTAGGAGCATACCAGTCACTTGAAGAAACAACAGACAGGGTGATTGAAACTGAGTTACAGTAAGAAAAAAATCCATATACATTAGGGATTGGTGTGACAATATCAAACAACTGGAGTTTGGAAGAGAAAAGTGGAAAAGAAAGTCATATAAAGACATTTCAATAAATAGTGGTGTAAACTGAATAAAAATCTTAACCCAGATCTCAGGAATTCATTGAAAGCTAAGTGGGATGAACACTAGGAATATACATACTCCAAACACACACACATACACACACACACACACACACACATACACACACTCACACAAATATACTCCTCACACACTCACATTCACATACACACATACACACAATTCCCCTAAAACACATTCCACACGTGCATATACAAACACACACACACACACACACACACACACACACACACACACACACACCACGCACACACTACACACACACATACCACACACGCACACACTACACACACATACATACACATACACACACACCTGTGGGGGCCCACAGAGGTTTCCTAGTGAGATCTGAGCTTGCTTTACCCAGGAGGGCTACATTAAGGGATAGCTTGACCACATGCATGGTTACCAGGTGTTTGGAAGGGTCTACACTTGGTTGTGCTAGGGGGAGGTCTTTTGCCCCGCACCTTGCCATTCCTATAAAATGCCCTTTTGAAGAGACAGAACGTGCCGGTGGATAAGGACCCAGGTTCTCCTGAAGCTATCCTGTGTTTCTGTCTGTCTTCTCTACACAATCTAAATATATCTTTCTATCTAAATATTTCTTATCCCTCTCTCCTCAAGAGTACCCTGGGAAAAAGTGGGAGCTGGCCTTCCACACACACCCACACACCATGGCTATCAGTCTGTGAAATTCAACACACAAGGAAAAATATTGGCAGCAACTAGGAAGTTATAGCACATTACCCACAGGGAAACAAATGATTCCCATGTATTTGGTCTCTTATTAGAAAGGATAAAACACTGTTCTGGTGATTCTGTGCATAGCTGAAATAGTCATTCAAACACTCAGGCATGTTTTCAGAGAAGCAAATATTGAGAGACTTTTAGTCAACAGACTGGCACAAAAGCATGCTGAAGAAGATCTTCAGGCTAAAGGATCCTAAAACCTCAAAACTGGAATCTACAAGGATAAATAAAGAATGGTGAAAACATTTAGTAGACACTGAAAAGCTGATATACAAATATGTTTATGGAATATTATAATTTAGTTTAATAAAAAGAATTATAGTTATTGCTCCCAAATGATTTTATTTGTTTTTAATTTTTTTATATTTTCTAAATATGTCATATTTGGAAATAGACTTATTTACTTCTTTCAAACATATACACTTGTATTTTTTAATAGACTTATTTACTTCTTTCAAACATACACTTGTATTTTTTAATCATATTTCATGAGCAAGAACTTCCAATATGTGTTAAGAAGAAATGGCAAGAGGAGGTCTGTGGGGAGGCTTGCTATTTCTCACCAGTAGGTGGGACATCAGCTGGAGGGCTTTTGGATACAGTCTTGATCAAGTGGAGGAAATTCCTATTGTTCCTAGTTCACAAAGAGCTTTGAATATGGGTGGCTATTGGATTTCATCAGTGGAGTTCCATCATTTACAGTTATTATCATGCGGTTTTTTTCTTTAGCTTATTAATATGATGAATTCCATCAATTGTCTTTTAACGCTAAATCAGGATCACAGATGTGTTGTCCTGGTTAGATTTTTGTCAGCTTGACACAAAGTAGAGTCATGTGAGAAAAGTAACTCCAGCTGAGAAAATGTCTCCGTAAGATTGCCGATAGGCAAGTCTGTGTGGACTTTTCTTGATTGATGTTTCATGTAGATTCCAGTCCCGCAGCAGGTGGTGCCTCAGGGGGCTGAGTTGTATAGGAAAGCAGGCTGAATAAGCAATGGGGAGCAAACCAGTAAGTAGTGTTTTGTTTGTTTGGTCTCTGCTACAGTTCCTGCCTGGAATTCCTACCCTGACTTCTTTTCATGATAGACTGTAAACTGTAAGCTGAAATAAACTCTTTCCTCTCTGAATTTCCTTTGGTAATGGTCTTTGTCACAGAAGATTAGGACACCTATACTAAGACACAGCAGCCAATGTGGTATGTAATTCTTTTTGTGTGTTGTGGAGCTCAGTTTACTCTGCTATGTTGCTGAGAAGTATTGATGAGTGTTTCCTTTTTTCTAATGTCTTTATCTGGTTTGGCTGCTAACTAAGATAAAGCTGTGTTCACATGCTAAGTCAGCACATCTTCCTTCTGCTCCTTTTGAAAGGCAGTGATGAGAACTCATACACTTTCTGTCTTGGATACTCAGTAGAATTTATCTGAAAGCCTATCTTGGCCTGGTGCCTTTATTTTGCAATGTTAGTAATTATAATTTTATTTCTTTAAAAGATAGTAGGCCTAGTTATATAGTTATTTTTTCTTTAGTGAGTTTTAGAAGATTGTGTCTTTCAAGGAACTGTTCCATTGCATCTAGGTTTTCAAATTTGTAGGCAGAGGGTTGTCTGCAGTAGCTTGTTCTTCTTTCGGGAGTGACTATGTGTATGTTACAGTGGCCATGATGATGAATTGTTGATAATACTAAATTAGATCATTGGGGAACTGGTGTCAATGAGACAATATTCCTATTCAGAAAGAATAACAAGGAGAATTTTCATAGACTGTGGTTGTTGATCATAGTGAATTCAGAATAGCTATAGATATTTATTCTACCACTATGTATGTTTACTCGTCTATCCTCATGCATGAAACAGTCTTCAGCTAAGTAATTTTTGAATTGTAAACCCTATTATAGGACCTTGGGACTCTGGAATTGGCTCAAGAGATTTAGTATAATTTCCTAGGTACAAGTTATTTATTCTAGAAATCAATTGTTCCATTGTTTTTAAAGTCTGTTTTAGTTTGCTGTCTGTTGCATCATGATTGCATCACCAAGAGTAAAATGGGGAAGAGAGGGTTTATTTGACATTCACATCATGAATAGAGTGTCCATCATTGAGGGAAGCTGGGGCAGGAACTTAAGCAGGAGCAGAGGCAGGTACCATAGAGGAATGCTGCTTACTGCCTTGCTCTCCATGGCTTTCTCAGCTTGATTTCTCATACAACCCAGGACTGCCAGCTTTAGCACAACACTTCCCACAGTGAGCTAGCCCCTTCCACATCAGTCATTAATCAAGAAAATGCTCCACAGATGTGCCCACAGGCCAAGCTTATGAAAACAATTCCTTGATTGAGGTTCCCTCTTCCCTGGTGTCTCTAGTTTGTGTCAAGTTGACAACAACAACAACAAAACAAACAAAAACAAAACATACACAGGAAGTACAGTCCACATAATACTTTAGTTGATTGTGCCCTTTGAGTATTTCCTGCATGAGTATAACATATTCTGGCTATTCTATCCCCCAAAGTCTTTCTTTGTCCCCTCCCATGTCTGGGTCTATCAGTCCTCCTTCTCTATCAGTTCCTTTCCCAGTTTCATGACTTTTGCTTTTGTTTTATGACCCCTTCACTCGAATTTGCAGCTTCCAAGCTCTCTCAACACAGCCTTACCTTTATCCAATTATTGCATCTCACTGGTCTTATTTTTTTTTAAAGAATTAAATCCAAAATTGAAATGTTCTGATAAATTGCATAAACTACAGTGAAATTGTTTCATTTCTGTCATAGGTCAAAACTATGCACATATGGGTAGAGGAGAGGAGGGTTTTTTTTGAGGGAATTAGAAGCAATCAGTCTTGGATTAAAAAATAATAACCCCTGTCTCAGCTTTTTACTGAAGAGAGAACAATAATTTCTTTTGTCTTGGAGGCTTAGAAGCAGATTTGTCCAAATCTGATGCTTGAGGGTGGGTGAGGTAGAGGTGTTGAAAGAGTCAGCTCTCCATCAGAACCAAGAGCTGGCTGCTAGAAGTGTTGCAGGGGATGTGAGGCTGAGTGTCATCTCTGCCTGTTTCATAAGATCTGGAAAGCTACCTCCCAAGCTCCACGCTCTGTGCTGAGTTCTATCCAAGCAGGGTTTAAAGGGGGACCGGCATGTATGTGGAGAAATATGGACCAGTATGCCCCTCTTCCTCTTCTTTTATCTGTTTTCAGTACTGCAGCCTTTCATGCTCACTAAATATCCTGGACCCAGCAGAGACTCCATGAGAACTACCTGTGGCAAAGGAAAAGAAGTAAAGGAAGATGAATGGAAACATATGATGGATGCATGATGGAAAGACCTGTGAACATTCTCCTCAATACTTGAAAAATCTTCAGAAGGTGCTAATTGTAGCCATAGGTACAGAGAAGACTTGTGGAATGTAGTTTGTATTATTTGTACACATGCTGAAACTAAGAGAGAATCTATAATACCGCCGGCATGCATGTCGTCTTCTGCTTACTCACTGAGTTGTAGCTTTGGTGGGCTGGAGCAGGGCATAGGTCACTGTTCACAGAGGCATTTCTTCCCTAGTATTTTCTGTTTCCTCCTAAGGTATCATAGTTAGAATCATAACAAATTACTGTGATTCCTCAATCTCCAAGTTAAAGTTGTTAATAGAGGAAACAAACACAAACACAAGAAGTTGATTAAACTTGACTGTCACTGGTTTTGCTTTCTTTCCCTGCCTCATTTCCTCCCTTTCTTCTTCCTTCTTTACTCCATTTTCCTCCACCTTCCTCACCCTTCTCCTCTTCTTTATAGGGAGATTCACATTTATTAGACTTCTAACACAGCTTAGCATGGCCATATAATTTAATGACAGCTCGGGATAGCAGCCTAGTGCCTAAGGGCCAAACTCAGCAGTCTGTTTGATGGAGTTAAAATCCACAGCCTGTGCATGTTAACTGGTGTTAATAATGGAAGACCCCATGACTTACTTCATCTCTAACTGCTGACTGATAATAAAGAAAGTACAGAGCCGTGGATCGATGATCTGGAATGAGACTCTGGATCCAGGAAACAGTATATTCAGGGGGACACTTAAACTCTGTATTACAACTGAGATTTATGGGGGAAAAATGATATTTTGTAATGAAGATGCTGACACTTTTTAGGTTATTTTACTCTTAATTTTTGTATATCATCTTTACATTGGATAGATGCCTTAATATGTGTAATCCTCAGTTCATTTTCCTTAATTGTCAAATAGAGAACAAATTAACACCTATTTTATATACTTGTCCCAGTTCCTAAGTGAGTAAGGCAACCCAAGCTCCATCAAGATAGCATGGTTTTAAGATGATAGAACTTTCCTGAGGTCAATGGAAGACCCGGTGACACCAAGAAAGAAAAAGAACACACAAAAAACCAACAATATAATGGATGCCCCCTACAAAAGCTCTTAAAGGTCTACAAGTCCCATTGACAACTTTAATCCAGGTCTACATGATTCTCAGACCAAGCTGCACAGAAGTTTTGGTTGGTGACAGATTAACTTTTTGCTTGGTAAAAATGCTTGATTTTATCGCCAATATGCACCTTCTACTTAGACTGAAGGAGTGGAAGACATATTGTTGGTTTGTAGCTATTCAAAGTGATAATTTTCCGAAAGGAAAGTCACTCTGCCTTAACTGTGCTCTCAAGTCAGAATCAGAATACAATTCTTAGTAGTATTGATTTATTCTTTGTCTCTTCCCATTTGTTAAGGAAGATTGCTCTTACATATAAGTTTCTTAAGATTCTGCTAGCATCTCTAAGTATGCAAAATTAGTTTAACACCTTTGGCATGTATTCCAAGCAATAGAATATCCTCTAATTAGGTCTGTAAAAGCTGGTACCTTGATTACAAGATATACTAATTATCTTGTCAGTCATTGATCTTATAATTACAAAGGAGGGTGCTGTTATTTTCAAATGATCTAGCCTAATTCTGCCCTTAAGTTCAGGGGCTCTAATTGAGTCTCAGCCCAATAGATGTTTACTGTATTTGAGTACACATAGTAATTAGCTGCATTTCCTTATCCTCCAGGCTTTAAAATTAAAATACTTTACAATCATACAAAAATGCAGGTTTAAGTCACTTAATCCTACCATGCTAACATGACAGTGTTAAATTAAAATTCATAGATAGAAAGGAAAGGAATTATATTTTGTCTCCAATTAATTAAAATAGCTTAATTTTAATCAGTTGACACTATCTGTAGATTTTTCTTAATGTCTATCATAACTTTTACAAATTTCTTCCTGTTGTTGGTTGAGAAAGCTGGTTTTCATTTTTTTTTAGATTTATGAAGAAATATGCAGAACTGCACTATGCTAAGGATTTGTGAAAGAACACATGTGGAATCACTCTTTAGCTATAGATCTTTCACATTTTTATGTGTAACTTCAGCTTCTTTTCTTTTCTTTTTTGCATCTTTCTTTTTCATGATGCTCAGAAAACTGTTGGCATGCACCTCATGTGATCAGATCCAAATGTGTCTTTCACTTCTCTGTAGAGCAGAAGCCATGCTGGGCACTTAGAGACCAGCTATTGAAACTGCACACCCATCTTTAATCCTCTTAATCACCACTTTGCTCCCATGTTCTCTGTCTTACTGCTTTTACCTGAACATTATGGCATTATCAGCATGTAGTCTGTTCTTGGGAGTTCTTCATTGTTCAGGCATACTTTATTTTTAATGTTAAGCTGAACATCAGATTTACTGTATTAATCTTAGCAGACTACGTATGACCTCTTGGGATGATGCAGTACAAGGTTGAATTCTCTTGTGTCACATTCTTGGTGAATGACATTATTTATTTATTTATTTATTTTTTTAGGTTTTTCGAGACAGGGTTTCTCTGTGTAGCTTTGCGCCTTTCCTGGAACTCACTTGGTAGCCCAGGCTGCCCTCGAACTCACAGAGATCCTCCTGCCTCTGCCTCCCGAGTGCTGGGATTAAAGGCATGCGCCACCAACGCCCGGCTGGTGAATGACATTTTTAAAAGAGCTTGTGTTAGGTGATGACGTAGTGTTGTGGAAGAGTTTGGTGAAGTCTTGGTGACCTGGATTGAAGTCCTGATTCTTCCACTATAGCCTGAACAGCTTTGAGATGATCTCTTAGGTATTTTTTATAGTGGTATTTTATTTGTGCTGAAATGTGATTTTATTTGTATGTTAATAAATAAAGTTGCCTAGGGGTCAGAGCTATTAGCAAGCCATAGGGAAAGCCAGGGCGGTGGTGGTGGTGGTGGTGGTGGTGGTGGTGGTGGTGGTGGTGGTGG
>CABHPH010150857.1:0-11694 GCA_902168325.1 Peromyscus nudipes | reverse complement strand
TGTCAAAGAACAGGTTCAACTAACAAAGTAGAAGAGAAAAGGAGATTTTTGGTGGGTGGGTCCCCCCCCCCCCCCGCCATGACACTACTGCTTCTGTGCAGAGAGCTTGACTTGGGACCCATGGAAAGATGTGACTGCTCCGGCGACACTGCACTGTGCCAACCGAGAGCTTGGAGATAGGCCAGAGAGAGGTTAATACTTTTTTTCTAAGAGTTTTAAAAGCCATAATCAAAGCTAACTGGGCAGTTACCCAACATTTTTAAATATTTGCCTCACTGCCACTTATGTGTTCAAATCTTCAACAATTGCTGTGTCCTTGTTTCTGGTGTTTAAAGTCTATTGCTGCTTACTGATGGTTCTGTAGTTCCCTGACATTGGGACAATTTACTGGCCAGATCATTTTCTAAAATGTTTCAAACCAAAATAAAGAACTGGTAAAAATATTCTTTTAAGGTTTAGAATAAAGAACTTGCCTCTAAAATACTTTTTATTTAGTCTGTGAGTGGGGAATGGCTACATATCGTGTTTGTTCTTGGAGAGAGTATGCATCTAAAATTAGGAAGGCATTTACTCTAAAAGGTTTGAGTAGCTGCTTCCATCCTCTGAGCAAATGTACCTTTGAAGTAAATAATGTAAGGTAGTGTGACATAAATACCTCATGTCTCAGAAGCCAGCAAAGACATGCTGGACAATGTTTCCAGATTTCCATTCTTCTCTCTTCACTTATCTTTAAGGGATTGATTATTTGCCAGTGGCCATGTCAGAGGAGCAGCAGGTGGCAATTGACTTCAGGGTGCCAGCCCACCAGGAGCAAAATCCCTGATGGATGAATCTCAGCTAGGCAAGGCCGTGAGACCACAGACCCCAGAGTGTCTTTTGCTTCTGCTGTGCCTTTACATGTTTGCCTCTGCCGTCTTCCTCTGGTATCTGGCATGGTGTGAATGGGTATGGGGAGATCCCCACTGCCTGTAATGAAGTGTGTTTATCTCAAGTAAACATCCCATTCTACTTGGCATTTTTACTTGTGGATTATTATGAAGATAATTCCTTCCTAAGATGTACTGTCTAATTGATAATTGTAGCGCCCTTGCTACTACCCAGTTGCTGTGGATATCACTCTGTATCAATAAAGCACTGATTGGCCGGTAGCCAGACAGGAAGTATAGGCGGGACTAACAGAGAGGAGAATTGAGGGAACAGAAAGGTGGAGGAGGGACTGGCTGGAGCCACCGAGAGGAGAAGAAAGATGCAAAGTGCCGGTAAGCCACAAGCCATGTGGCAAAATAGAGATTAATAGAAATGGGCTAAATATAAGTATCAAAGCTAGACAATGATAGGCCTGAGCTAATGGCCAAGCAGTTTAAATAATGTAAGCGTCTGTGTGTTCATTTTATGAATGGGTTCGGTCAGGAAACCAGGGACTGGCGGGACTTGGGAGCTGGAGACTGGCGGGACTTGGGAGCTGGAGAGAAGCTCTCCAGCAACACCCAGTTCACTATGTCTGAGCAAGGGGCTGAGGATTAAAACAGAGAAAAGACAGTGGGTCATTCATCTCAGTAGAATGCCCTTTATCGAAGGAGAGAAGAGGCCTTAAATACAGGCTTACAGCACAGTGGAAGAACCTGGGAGGGCAAAAGTTCGCTACGGATGTTTTACATTCTAGCATTACACCAATATGCAGGATACGCGAACAAGGAACCTCCAGTAAGCTGTTTAGGAGGAATGAAACTGGCAGGGAATTAGCATAGGGAGGACATCTGATCAAGATCAGCAAGCAAGGCAACAGCTACCCAAGGAACGGGGTTCAGGACCCAACAGAAATAATGATAATGTTAGTTTATACAGAGTTTTGATGAATAAAAATAAATACAAGGAAATGTCACACAGCTAGGAACTATGAGTATCACGTAAGGAGCTGCATAGATCACAGTTTAAGGTTAATAATTAAGGAAAACAATTGAGTCCCCAGGATCCAGGCTGGCTCTAATTCTCTTAATGTAGAATGATGCAGTCATAGGTTTGGTGTACATCATTAGCTGAAGTAAAGCCTTAAAATAACTTCAGGCTAGATCAGATGGTTTGATAATAGCTTTGAGATGAAAAACCCCAGAAAACAACCTCAAGTTCACAAGGACACATAGCTGAGTTACAGATTCATTAGGTTAGGGTCAAAAACACAAAGCAGCCCAGTTGCTGCTAGCTGACATATTTTCCTTGCTAGGTTTGGTTGGTGATCAAAGGTGATGATTAATTCCTTGTGCCCATTTTTACCCTCAATTTCCTGATATAAGAAACTATTGATGAATGGGTATGCACCCCAAAGATTTAAAGTAGAGCTAACTGATTCTTTTTCATATATAAAAGTTTAGGTTTGTGATTCCTTTAAGATTCCTTATGAGTACCTTTCAAGATAAGTAATAAAGTAATTGGTCCTTTCTTTGTAAATGCAAAACTGCAGCCTGCCAGTAAAAGACTTGAGTGAGAAAAATTATCTTGCTTGCCTAACAGTTAATCTATAACAAGTTGCTTGGGTATGATATATAAGTTCTTGGGATAATTTGTTTTTCACCTGTAATATGTAAAACGTTTAATCATGTAAGGGAGATGGAAAACATGCTGTTTTCTGTTGTTTGTTTTGTATTCATTGTAATCGTTTTCTTGAAAAACAGAATGTAACTACATTGTAATTTTTATATAGCCTGATTTTGCTGGGGTACATAAGCTGTAAGGAAAAGAATAAATAGACAGTTAAAATGGGCTAGAAGGAAAACATCAAGAATGAGAGTTAGAAGGAAAACATCAAGAATGAGAGAGTTAAAATGAGCTAGAAGGAAAACATCAGGAATGAGAGAGTTAGAAGGGAAACACCAAGGATGAGAGAGTTAGAAGGAACTAAAAGGGAAACATCAAGAATAAAGATAGAGTTAGAAGGAAAGCATCAAGAATGAGAGGAGAAAATCACCAGGAAAATAAAGAATAGAGAATGCAAAAGAAGAATAAAGAAAAGGTCTGAAGGAAACAATCAAGAGAGTGTGTGAGTGTCTTTTTCCTTAACTCCTTCAGATAAAAAAGTCTAGTACATGCCAACTCTGTGGATTTCCCTTTGAACCCTGTGCTGCTAGAGGCTGGCCTCCCAGGCAGTGAAAATTATTCTTAGCGTTTTATTGTTTATCTAGATCCTTGACTAAAGCGTGTGTTTCAAAACATAGACTAGTGTTCTTGGAATAGGAAAAGTATATGTTAGGAAAAGGAGAAACCATGTTTGCAATGTGGACCTAGGAACTCTGTGCTAGATGGATGGTGTAAATTGATACCCAAATTTTAACAGGTATCATGACCCCCATGTTTTCTGGAAACAACTTGAGGGAAGGGTATGCCAAAGCTCTACCATTTTCCACTTGGTGGAACATTAAGGTGCCCCTCACAGTTTATACCTTACCCTTGATCATATCACCCAATATTGGACCCATAAATCTGAAACAGGTCAGGGAGCCGAATCTGTACACAAGTGTTATGGTTAATTTCAATTCTCTGGGAAGGGATTCTCAATGAGGGATTGTCTGGATTAGGTTAGCCTGTGGGCATATCTGTGAGAGATTTTCTTAACTGAGTTAATTGAGGTATGTAGATCCATCCTGAATGTGGGTGCAGCATTTCATGGGCCAGATCCCAGATTAAATGTAAATGAGAGACAGGTGCTTCCATATCCTGCGATCTGGACTGCCCCTCCTCTATTGTACACTGCACCTTGAACTTTGGGTTAAAAGAAACTCATCTTTTCTTAAGTCGCTTTTGTCGAAGTGTTTTTGTAGCAAGAGAAATGAAGTTGAGGCAAGCAAAAAAAAAAACCAACAACAAAACTTGATTCAAAGAGTCAATTTCCATTTTGACGAGGTGAAAATGTTTACTCTTAGTAATGGAGGCTACAGAGTCCGAACAGGCCATCTTTTGTAGCCAGGAAAGGCTTCCAGTGGTGGGACTGGGTTACATTCTGTTGAGTTGTTGGCTGAGGAGGTCCCATGGAAATCTCTAAACAACCCAGGCTGATGCTGAAATAGAGGGTCCCTCTCTGAAAACTGACAGTGGGGCCCCATAACCAAGGATAAATCTACCCATCTCACTGAATGTAGAGAGGTTGAGCTGGTGCGGTCTTAGAGCTTCACCCCTGTGTTTTAGTCTCATTGGCAAGAGAAGGTACTCAGCAGGCTTTGGAAAGAGAAACGTGGACACCAAGTCAGCCACAGAACCCTACATCTACAATCTGTCCTGCCTGTAAGACGTGCTGTTGCAATGGTGGTACAGAACTTTCGGGAGGCCAACCAATGTCTTATTTAACTTGAGGCACACTGCACAAGAGGGAGCCCATACCTGACATAGAGAATGAATGACTAGGAACTGGAGAGTGGATAGCCCAGAGACATAGGGTAGAACCAAACATGACTGGTCTAAAAACAATCAATAAAATGATTCCTAATGATATTTTGCTATACTCATAGATGGTGCCTTGTCCAGTTGTTATCAGAGAAACTTCCTCTGGCAGCAGATGGAAATAGATGCAGAGACCAAGGTTAGACATTATACAGGGAGAGAAAGAGTCTAAATTGGAGGTCCCCATTGGGCCCTTCCCCTTGGAGATAGAGGAACCCTATGGAAGAGGAGTAAAGACTGTAGGAGTCAGAGAGGATGGAGGACACCAGGAGAACACGGCCCTCTGAATCAACTAAGCAGGCATCACACAGGCTCACAGAGACCAGAACAGCAAGCACATGGCCTGCACAGATCTGCACCAGGTCCTCTTAATAAATATTTTGGCTGTTAGCTTGGCGTTTTTGCGGGACGCCTAACAGTGGGGGTGGATGCATGTCTGACTCTTTTTCCTGTTCTTGGGACTCATTTCCTCCTATTGGGTTGCCTCATCCAGCCTCAGTAGGAGGGCTTTTGCCTTGATTTGTTGTATCTCGTTTTGTCCTGTTTGGCTGTCATCTCTTGGAGACTTGCTCTTTTCTGAAGGGGAAAAGGAGGGGGAGTGGATCTGGGGGAGAGGGAAAATCGGGGGTGACAAGGAGGAGTGGAGGGAGAGGAAATTGTGGTTGGGCTGTATTGTATGAGAGAAGAATCTATTTTTCAGTAAGAAGAAAAAGAAAATGGTTACTGCTAGTTACACAGTGTTGCTATACTATACTCTAAAAAGGAAGCAGTAAATATGGAAAATTAACAGTCTGAATTCCTTTCCCTACTCTGGCATTAACACACTGTGTGGCCTCATTACATCATTTATACTGGGTTCTCTCAGTTCCTCTGTCTTGTTTCATCTAAAACAGATCCTGACCACCCCGTGGATGATTTGACCTAGATATCAGGAACCCAACAGCCTTTTGAGAAAAATTAACTAGTAGAACTAATCAAATGTAAATCTATATGGCCCTCTGACCAGCAAGTCTATTTCTAGCTAACTTACTTACCAGATTTGAGAACACTTATATAAGAAATTTATCATAAAATGATAAATGATTTTGGCAACCATGAACTGGAGATAGCGTGGATTGGTGTCAATATATTATAGTAAGACAAATTAGGTAATTCACAATTTAAAATGGCTTGTACCTTTGGAGAATTGTGTAGACCTATGTGAATTAATATGGAAAAATATCTATGTAATTTGAAAAGCACTCATTATCCATTTGATATTAAGTGTGTGTGTGTGTGTGTGTGTGTGTGTGTGTGTGTGTGTGTGTGATGCTTGTAATAGGCAAGGGACAGTATTGATCAATATATCCCAAATTCACAGTAGGTAAATCAAAATGAAGAAAAAATCATCACTTTTTCTCAAAATGCCACTGACCTGTTTGTAAAGACATCATATATGAAATAGTTTACTTTTGGTAAATAATATTTACCACAGATTTTATTATGCATAGTAATTAAAGGCATCTAGCAAAACAGGAATGGTTTTTACTGTGTTGACACATGTATTTCACTTAGATTTTTCCCTCGTGGCATTTCACAGCTGCTTTATCACATATCTTTGCCTCTCTTTGTATCCCTGCCACATTCCACTTTATTCTTGATATGTTTCAAGTCAAATATTACATACATGAGCCCATTTCCCCTAAACACTTCAACTCACACAACAAATGAAATTTTGTCAGAAATGAAAATAAAATACCTCCTGAAAACAGATGCCTTGGGAACTCAGACCATGCCTCCACTCCCTACACATCTTGCACCATCTCTCTCTCCAATTCCTGACCTCATAATTGTGGTGGTATTGTGTTCCCCAAAATATTGTGCACCCTAATAAACTTATCTGGGGTCAGAGAACAGAACAGCCACTAGATATAGAGGCCAGAAAATGGTGGCCCACACACCTTTAATCCTATCACTTGGGAGGCAGAGATCCATCCGGATCTCTGTGAGTTTAAAGCCGCACTGGAAACAGCCAGGCATGGTTACTCATGCCTTTAATCCCAAGAAGTGAGTATTTAATCCCAGGAAGTGAGGGCAGAAAGCAGAAAGGTACATAAGGCGTGAAAACCAGGAACTAGGTTGGTTAAGCTTTTAGGCTTTTGAGCAACAGTTCAGCTGAGACCCATTCAGATGAGGACTCAGAAGCTTTCAGTTTGAGGAAAGAGGATCAGCTGAGGAACTGGCAAGGTGAGGTGGCTGTGGCTTGTTCTGTTTCTCTGATCTTCCAGCGGTCGCCCCAATACCTAGCTCTGGGTTTGTTTTTATTAATAAGACCTTCTAAGATTTGTGCTACACATAATAGAACTTTCTAAGGTTCAAGAAATGAAGGTGTCACTTCGTGCTCAGAGTTGAAGAGGGATCTTGGACATAGGAGGAGAATTAATATCTTTTGGTTGATGAGTAAACACGTCTCAGACTTCTACCTTTAGCATACTTCAACGGAAGATGTGGAATGAAAGCCGGGGAAGTTTTCTTGTTGCTTTGATAAAAGCAATGTACAATGTAAGGAAAGAACGGTTTGCTCTGGCTCTCGGGTGGCAGGAGATAACTGTATGGGGTGGGAGGGTAGAAGGAAAAGGGAATGTCAATAAAGACGTGGATGAAAAAGGTAGTGGATCACATAAACTAGAAAAAGAGGGGAAGCGGGGAGTCTTGACAGGGTGGAGAAGCAGCCCTGGGAAGAGAAGTAGAGGATACCATGACAGCCTCTGAGACCACAGCTTCAACAAGATGATGAGAGTGGGCTAGGATGGCAAGACTGACCCAAAGAGAACTTGGAGATTCTCACTGAACAGCTGACTCTGCAGCTTGAGCATGGTCAAGTTCAAGCAACAACAGATTATAAATATTAGAAAAATATATAGCTATTCTTAATGTGTAAGCTTTTCTTTGTGGTTTCTTTTTATTTGTTTTTTTTCTTTATTTTATTTTACATATCAACCACACTTTCCTCTCCCTCTTCTCCTCCTCTTCCCTCCCCCCACCTCCCTTCTACCTGCCCCCTCATCCACTCCTCCTCCCTTTCCATTCAGATGGTGTAAGGTCTCCCTTGGGAATCCACAAAGCATGACATATCAAGTTGAGATAAGACCAAGGTCCTCCCCCTGCATCATGGCTGAACTAGGCATCCCACCATAGGGAATAAGTTCCAAAGAGCCAGCTCATGCATCAGGGAAAGGTCCTGGTCCCACTGCTAGGGGCCCCACAAAGGACCAAGCGTCATAACTGTCACCCAGATGCAGAGGGCCTAGATCAGTCCCATGCTGACTCCCTAGCTGGCATGTGGTTATTTCTTAAATAGTAAAGTACAGCAACTATTTACACAGCATTTACATGTAGCAAGTATCATAATTCATCTATGGAAGATTATGCAGGGGGATGCATTTAGATTATATGAAAAGACTATGCAGATTTGTAGTCTGTCTTTCTTGTTGGACTTTCTTTAGACTGCCAGTCCCCAAATAATGACATGGAGACTTCTTATTAATTATGAAGCTTAGCCTTTAGCTTACGGTTGTTCCCAACTAGCTCTTAAAACTTAAACGGACCCATTTATATTAATCTACATTCTGCCATGTGGCTTGTTATCTCTCCTTCATTCTGAATGTATGTCCGACTTCCTCAATGTCTTGCTGGCATGTTCCACCCACCTAGATTCATCCCCATGAGTTCCTTTCTCTGCCCAGAAGTCCCACCTAACCTCTCCTACCTAGCTATTGGTTGTTCAGCTTTTTATTAAACCAATCACCATGGCACATCTGCACACAGTGTACAAATGTCCCGCAACACAGCTTTATGTAAAAGGCTTCAACAGCTGCAGTTTGGATTCTATGCGAGGTAGGAGGTGGGGCTAGAATCAATCTTAGTAGAAATTAAGGGCTGGGGTAATTTTTATGGAGATCAGTAAATATTTATAATTTATCATAATTCCTATTTAAAATGTCTACCTTTCTAAGGGATAGAAAAATATAAACTTAGCTGACCATTTATTCCCGTCTTTCTCCTGAAATGTGTACCAGCCCACTCCATGCTTTGCTGTGTCGAGGAGAATCGTTAGTGAGATAGCTTTGGCCTCATTTTCAGGGCTGAGTCAGATTCAGGTAAGGAAGCCTGTTGTTCTAGACATGGCCCTGCTGTTTCCTCTCTCTGTTAACCCTCTTTTCCAGGCTTGCTCTTAGGCATCACTCATGAATCCTGGAGTTCTTTGGTCACTGGAACTGTGATGGGAAAGCTCTCATACACCAGCCACATGGCTCCTGCTTCTGCTCCTGAGATAGTGACCCTCTTCCCTGGATGCCTTTTCAAATGACTTGTACACACTGCACACTTAGTCCTTGTGGCGGTTTGAATGAGGAATGTTCATCCATAGTCTTGGACATTTGAATACTTGGTCCCCAGTTGATGTCACTGTTTGGGAAGGTTTGGGTGGTACAACCCTTGCTGGAGGACGTATGTCACAAAAGGTGAACTTTGAATTTAAAAATTCTCACTCACTTCTGGTTTGCGCTCTCTGCTCCAGACTTGCTGTTCAAGATGTGAGCTCTCAGCTTCCTGCTCCAGCTACCATGCCTGCCACTTGCTATCATGCTGTCCTTGTCATTATGGATCCTAACCCTCTGGAACTATAAGTAAAATGTTCTTTTAAAATAAGTTGCCTTGATCATAGCATTTTCTCAAAGAAACAAAAAACTAACCAATACATTCTTCAAAACAATGCCACAAGATAGTTATTACTACTGCTAATTTATATACAGCTGGAGTCACAGCAGGAGCCTGAGGTAGGACTGACCATGATATGTGTTTCATTCATTCATAGAATGAGCAAACAGAAGGTGATGGGAGTCTCTTTATCTGAGTACATGCAAGTGTAATTAAAAAATTTTAAGGGAAAATTAAAAATACTGCTGTGTAGTATGTACAGAAATATATTTGGTGGTCCCTGGGCCAGTTTCCATGCAGTGTTGCTAAGTCTAGGGTGTATGGGGAGCAGAAGAATCCCTGAGTGAATGTGTAAGGGGAGGATGAAGCTCTGGGTGAACGTATATTGTTGATATGAACACTGCCATGCCAAGGACTACAAAGCCTCGAACCCATGGCAGTGGCAAAGCCTTCTTATTGTCCAAATGTGATTGTTGAAAGTCTAAGCACCTTCTTTCTCCAGGATGACTACACCCTGAGACTGCTGCCCTGCAGAGCCCTCCTATCAAGATTAGCTAACCCTGCTTCCCTGTTCATCTGTGTACAGTAAACCTGCACCCCAGTTTAGATGTATAACATACAACTAATCTATGTGCTGAGCTTTGGGGTGGCTGCTGCAGTAGGTGCCCTCCATCAGAGTGGGCACAGACCACCAGATCGCAGCCTTTCTGTGTGTATGTCTGTGTGTCTGTCCTTTCTTCACTCCCTTGTCACCCAGTCAGGTTTTCAGACCAAGCTCTCCGGAACATGATGCAGATGCATGTTTCTTTATAATCTTCACAGGGCACTGAGAGCAAATTGTCCAATTTGCAGTGGAAATTGGTGATCCTTGCAAGAGCAGGAGCGGGAGGGCCAGCTGTACTTCCATAGCAGTATGGGTGGTGACACTGGTAGTGGTGTCCTTGTAGAGGGAAGTGTCTTTTTGTTGCTCTTATGACTTGGGCTTTGGCAATTGGCAGCCTTGCTGCAGACAAGGGTTTTCTCCAGCTTTGGGCATCCGTGTAGCCTTTAGAAGGCAACAGTGGTCCAGAGTAGCATAGATGCCACTTTCAGAATCCTCTGAGAACAAAGAAAGTATTCTGGCATGATAGATGAGGAAAGAGAGGTGTGTGGCATGTGTACCCCAGAGGGGCACAGGACACAGAGCACTGTGACTGGAGAACTTTGGGAGGAGGCTTCCACAAAGTGGACAAAACTGTATCTTTGCTATACTGTATCAGTTGTGCATTTTTGCTTTCTCTGGGAGTAGCAAACTGAATAGATAAGTCCAATCAGAAAACTGGGGCTCAGGGAGTTCTATTGAACATGCATAGAATTCTACACATAATCCAAGAGTTGAAATTTCATTAGACCACCCATACTGCCATTCTCCTTATTGAAGGCAACAGAGAAGATGCCATGGCTGAAAAATGATTGGAGTTATCTAAGATAATCAAGGCCATGTTTCTGGATAAATTTGAAGACTGAAGAATGAGGGTATTGCTGGAGGAATTAATTAAAGAAATTTGGAAAATAAGATGTAAGAAAGTCAAGCAAAATATCTCAGGCAAAAGATTTTAAACATATGCAATTTGATGAGAAAGCTAACTGAATCAGCACATAAAGTAATTAGTTACAGAAAAACATCTGGAATGAGAAAAATAAGAGAAACAGGAGATACAAGTACACGTGAGATAAACTGAGGTGTACTGGTAGGTCCAGGCAATTTTGTTTCTCCCTGACTCCTTGCTCAAAGTATATTGTGTCTTTCTTACCACAATTCCAAATATTGAACATTTCAGCATGTATTTGTTTCTGGAATCATCAGGGAATTATAGATATGTTTGCCAAAGCAAAGGATTCGAAGACACATGACGCATTTCTTTTGGCATAACAGTATCTTTACAGCTTCCCATGAAAGCTTAGCCCTCATGCTTGTGATCACAAATACAAGCAAAACTAGCTACTTAGCAGGATTTTCTGGAGAAAGAGGAAATGGTATGTAGTGAAGTCTCACCATAGGTACTTTGCATCATTCTTTTCCTGTCAAATTAGAAAATAATGCAAAGCAAGTTTGACAACAAGGGATGGGGGTTTCTCCTTTTGTTTCTTGTTTCTTTCTTCTTCTGGAGGTAATCAAATATGCATGAGTGATGAGAACATCTTATTTCTTGTGGATTATACCAATTTGTTTCTGAAGTGTACCTTCAGCCGGTGGAATGTCTTTGTTCATGACCTGGACTATAGAGTAGTGTAGACAGCTTCTCATGTCTTGAGGTTTGACAGGAAGAAAGGCCTAATAAACCTTGAATATTTTCCCTTGGATTATGAGATTTTGGAATCATCAGTTGCTACCATTCTCTCAAAACACAAGCAACTCAGCAAATAAATACATCTTATCATAAAATACATCCAATTTTTCTTGTGTAAGGATGCCTTGTTTATTTACAGGGAACTTACCACATCTATGGATGGGAACATTGTGAAACAAGTCCCTCTGGCAGGAAGAAGAGCTGTGATAAGGAATCGCTTAAGATGCTGAAACAGCCT
>CABHPH010150856.1:0-37658 GCA_902168325.1 Peromyscus nudipes | reverse complement strand
AGAAAACATGACTATAAGTCTGATTATCATAGAAGACTAATTATTAATCTGTATTTCTTAATTATCCATTACAATTTAAATGAGTTACATAAACATAATACCTTAAATGAGAGTAGAAATATATATAATAACAAAATCAACTCTAAATTTATATCAATAAACTAAAATCTGTAGCAATATAAAATATTTTTAAACAAGTTGTTGCTCTTTAAAAGTAGGTTCTCTAATCTACCTTTTCATCTTATCATATCTATACTATCCCCTTTTCCTCTTTAGAAAGAGATTGTATTTATAATCAACCTGCTTTAAATAAAAATAAACATTCATAAACAATATTTTGGGAATATGGGCATAGCTACTCATACTACTTCCTGCTGGATGAAGGTGCTGGCAATCTAATGGGGATCCTGAGAAAATTAAGAATTATGATCAAGTCCTGACTGGAGTAATCTGCAATATTGTATTCTCTGAGCCAGTTGCCATGAAGCTGCTTTTGGATGTTGGATCATCTGAGCCTCTCAGGAGGTCTCCCTTGATTAAACCATATTAGCCTGGAAACAATTCAGCTAGCTCAGTCCGTAGAGCATGTGACTCTTAATATCAGGGTCATCATGGGTTTGAGCCCCATGTTGGGTGCCAATTGTAGATGAATTTCTAAATAGTCTCTAAATAAAAAACACGGAGCCAAATATAGGGGTGAAAGACTTAGAGAGATCAAGGAAATAGGGAAAGCCACCAAACAATCTTTCCTCACCAACTCTGCAGCTTCCAAATGTGAGTTACTTCCTGTCTACCCACACACATATGCCTTGCTGTTCTGCCATCTGATTTGCTCCATGTCCAGCTAAATCACTTCTTCTTACACAACTCTGTCACTTTCTGCCTGTCCTTACAGACCTCTAGACCTCCATGGTTAACTAGTGTTGGAATTAAGGCATGTGCCACCACTCCTGACTATGTTTCCATTGTAGCCTTGAACATACAAAGACCCTGCATGCTAAGTGATAGGATTAAGGGCATGTGCTACCACTGCCTTACTTCTTTGTTTACTTATAATGACTTGCTTTTTCCTCTGATCTCCAAGCAAGCTTTATTTATTAAAGCACAAATAAAATATCACCACAAGAGATTAAATGGTGATCAATGATACCACTTATAACTCACAAAAAGAGAGGGATGTGAACAAAGGCCCTTCACGGAGGAGAATATTCCAGAAGACTTCAAAAACTGAAGCATGTTAGTGTGCCCTGAAAGCTACAGGGAAAAATGCAACATGGAGGAAAATACCTAGATTCTTACATATTGAAAGAAATAAAGATCATTCAAGCTATAGGTTTGGTACTATACATTTTTTTACTCATAATAAAATGCAAAGTCCTTGAACTGTTTCAGATAGATGACTAAATTAACATTTTTATTGTTCTTTTCCTACTATTGTGTGTGGATAGGGAAGGGGTATGTGATTACCCATGTCATAGTGGTGTGTGTATTTGTGTGTGTGTGTGTGTATGTGTAGACTAGAGAACAACTTTTGGAGTTAGTTCTCTCCTGGGATATGTGTCTTAAATATCAAGCTCAGGTCTCAAGACTTGAACAGCAATTGCCTGTATACTCTGAACCTCCTTTTTAAAAAAATCCTATTTTGACAAGCTATGTTTATTATCTTGAGTAAAACTTGTATGGTGAATCAAAGGAGTAGAAGATAATTTTCATCTTCTGCTAATCCTAGAGCATACAAGGTGGTATGAATCAGGTGTTGAGAGTTAAAAGGGAGTGAGGTTATTTAGGGAAAAATTAAATAAAGTGTTCTCCTAAGCTTAGGCAATGGATTTTAAAGAGTGAGAAGTCAATTTTGGCTTAAATTCCTAAGATAAGGATCTTGGAAAATGTCCATGTTTAAAAAGGCTGGAAGTAATAAAATAATACACTTGGTCATGTTGAATGTGATTTTACTTGGATTACGTATATGGAAATTCCAATAGAAAGGTTTGGATGTGTCCAGAGGACAAAGGACACTGAGTTATATTTTGATCCACTAATTTATTCAGCATTTGTCTTAGGATTTTATAATATATCCCAAGCTTAATGGTAAACACTTAAAAATAAGTTACAGAGAAAGACATGGTCCCCACTTTCATGAAGTTTAAAATATTGAGGAGTGGGAAGGGAAGTCATTAGTTAAAAATCAAATAAATCAGTGAAAATTTTCAAATATATTCTGTGCTTTGAAGGAAACACTTGTGGTGCTATAAAATTAGACATTAATTAAATTATCATTACTTGAATCCCAGTTAGAAGGAATAAACTGAAATATGATGTTGGCTTCAGAGTGAGTCTTTGGTAACTTTAGCAACTCATTTATCAGCTAAAATAAAGTTACAGAGACTCAGCAGAAAAATCTAGGATGTTAAGATAAATATGAAAATAAACAAACAAAACAGGAGAGCATGATACCATAAAAGCCAAAAGAAATATAGCTTCCATGAAAGGTAAACATATTCAACTATGTTGAAATGTGTGAATCAAATGTGAACGTTAACCCTCAGTTTTAGCACCAAGAAAGTTGATCAATAGTTGATCAATCTCCACTAAATTGCATCTATGAAAATAAGTAGTTCAGAAAAAACCTGGGATAATTTATGATTAGTATTAGTTAAATAACAGAGATAGCATAAATAGAGATTTTATAAAATATATTTTCCATACTAATTAAAAGGAAACTGGAGTTATATTTTGAGAAGCTTTGTTGGTTAAAACAATACACTTCTCTGACTAGCCTTAAACAAACCATCTTCTCCCTGTTTTGGCTTGTATTTCTCAAAAATAACTATAAAATGTGTTTTGTATACTTTACTTCATAGGAAATGTAATAACTTTTACTAAATTACAGCTGCTGGAGGCAGCCTGGGCTTTCTTCTCATCTCTCCTGGAAGGAGCATTTTAACTTATAGATTTGGACCAGTAAGTCACAGTTGTTTAGTGAGAGCCAGAGATAAGCACCAGCAAATAATAAGATAGACCCCAATATGTCCAAAAGAAAATAAGAAATAAGAAACAGGATATCAGGAGACATATAAGGGTATCTGAGAAGAAGCTGCTAGTCTGTTTGAATTAAAGCCTTAAGTCCCATAGGCTCATGCGTCTGTTGCAATAAAAAACTTCCAGTGGAGTATAACATTCTGATATCTGGACATATCAGATGCATAAGGAATAACCAAAAATTCTATTGAATGATCCCTGATTGCTACCGGACACTCACTGCAATAGAATGTCACATGGCATAAGATCTGAATTTCCTTTCCTGCTGTGGAAAACCCAAGCAATAGAATTATAAGGATGCAATCCAAGAAATGGTTATAGAATTTGTTATCCCTGCACTCTGGAAGCTAAAGCCAGTATCACCCCACGTTCAGTGTCATCCATAGCTATATAACAAGTATCAGGTGAGCCTGCACTGCAGAGCACAACCCTGTCTCAACATAACCAAATATTTTTAATGAATGGCTCAACAGACCCAATGAACAAGTGAGTATGGAGTAAAAAATATGCCCAAACACTACATAAGGACACAGTTGAACATGAACCAATGGGTACCTTTCAATACAGACCAAGTAACCAGATGTGGGATGCTCTGCAGCCGTTCACAGGGCTCATGATTTAAACACACGAGGCTAGCAGATAGGTTATGTGTTGGGATTCTTTCCAAACAAGCATGAAGACCTAAGTTAAGATTCCCAGAAATCTCAATGCTTGCTGGGCATGGTGGCCTGTCTATAATTCATGCCACTGAACGTGGAGACCAGATCCCCAGAGCAAGCTGCCTAACAAACTGTATGAGGACACAGACTTTGAGAACGCTTTCATACTAGGAGGAGGTATCATCACGCTGCTGTGCCTAAGGCTCCTCCCAAGGTGTGGGTAACATGAGTAACCTAAAGAGTGCTGGAAATGTCCTGAATCATATTTTGTCAACTAGTAATATATACTTCTGCCACCAATAGTAACTTCTACACATGTTCCTAATGTCAGAGCACATATAAATGTAAATGAACACCTGCATTACAGTATGAAGATCGGGGATCTGTTCCGTGTTAAGACACTGAAAATGCTTGGTTTACCTTAAGTGAGTAGAGTAGAGTACTGTGGTAGAGTACAGGTGCAAATCAACAAAACACATTTGGGTTGAGGTTTTGATGCAGCATGCACACCATATACAGGGAAGAGAAGCGTCTCTGTGACAGCAATTAAAGGACGGCCTTTAGCTAGCCCCTCTGTTCATGAATAACACTGTGTCGGGGGAACTAAGTTATACTCTACATCAGTGTGATTTGGATCATGAATGCCGATATATCCATAGCAGCAAATGTATTACATATAAATAAAGGGGAAATACCAACAACCTTTGTGAAATTTATTGCAAAATGCAAGAAAGTATACCCTATTTGTGTTGACGTACATTATTAAATCTATGATAACATACTTTACAGACAGTACTCAAGACAAATATTGAGTGCTGCTCCAGGTCATGGTAAATATTGCTTCCTCTACTGCCCTAGCCCAGGAGGCCGTCCTCAACTTTCAATGGCAGATTATTTTAGACAACCGTTCATCTACATTTTCTTTCAGAAGAAAAGCGCAGAGCATGGGTGATTGCCTATTTCCTCTGTAGTATCTAAACATACAAGGTGTAACAGAAATGAGAGTAGAGAAATTTTGGACACAAAGCAATGACCCTTGAAGTGTGAATCCAGTAATTTCTCACCCATACGGCTAAGAACCTGTGCCAGGTCCTTAATTCAGATAGGAATGGCTGTCCTTTTCATGGTTACATTTCTCTCAGCCATAGTCAAAAAATGGCTCTAACTCAGTGTTCCTACAGGGGGTTGCAGCTGTTTGGTGAGACCAAAAGAAGTCAAGGAGCATAGGAAAGGCACAGTGTTTGTGTAGGAGTGGACTGTGATTTGGGGGATGTTTTCTCTGACACACCTCTCTCTCATAGATTGCAAGAGTGATTGTTGAACGTGATAAGAATAATATTGAGAGACTGGTAATTATATGGAAAACATACTAGGCCTTGTTTCCATTTCTTACTATAAATCTCAAATTGTGAGATAAGGAAACCTGCTTAGAATTGACCAGTGCGTATTTCTCATTTCTCTAGGAAGAATGATCAGGCCCTCTAAATGGGTGAGATAGTTGACTGGCTTGATCTGTTTGGGAGGCATCCAGGCAGTGGGACCGGGTCCTGTGCTCATTGGCTGTTTGAAACCTGGGGCTTATGCAGGGTTGCTTGGCTCGGCCTGGGAGGAGGGGACTGGCACTGCCTGGACTGAGTCCACCAGGTTGATCTCAGTCCTGGGGGGGGGGCTTTGCCCTGGAGGAGGGGGGAGTGGGGGGGGGGCTGGGGGGAAGGGGGGGGGGGCGGGAGAGGGGAGAATAAGGGAATCCATGGCTGATATGTAGAACTGAATGGTATTGTAAAATAAAATAAAATAAATCCAGAATGAAAAAAAAAATACTTGATACTTAAAAAAATGCTTCAATTAAAGCTCTGTTCAGTGAATCACATGAACTACAAGATATAATTCAGGATGAGTTTCCTGGCTGAGTCACCTAGCTGTGGTGTTTATTAATGGACTAAGTATATTGAAGATCTCTTCTCTCTTGAACAGATTTTTTTTTTTTGAGTTTGGGAAACTTGTTCATGACATATCCAAGCTATCCCAATTTTGAAGTAATGCTGTCATTTTATGTAACTTGCTTCATGAGTGTGTTCCACTTTAGCAGGCACAGGCCCATTGTAGCTAATGCACACAGTGAGCAAAATTTTCACAGGATGTTTCCATCTTTTAATAGGTACTAATTAAGCTAAAAATACGAATGTCTATTTGTGAAGAGATCACAAAAATGGAGTGAAGATGGGTCAATTGTTCAATTCCGTGTAGAATATTCCTATCATCCAAAGCAATTTTTCTAGATAGGAGGAAAGAAAGGCCTACTACGGTGACGTAGAACAATAGACAGTAGATCCATTGTTCCTAGGCTTCAGTTGGAAAAAGAAGGGGTTTGAGTTTCTTCCAGTTTTGTATTGACTAGATGGATTTGTCTTCTGGACACAGGGAACAGAAAAAGAAAAGCATCAGTGTCATGAACAGACATGAAACATCCGTGTGTAGATTAGAAAAGTGAATGAGGCAGACACGGTACATATGATAAGACCATTATATAGAATAGAATGCTGACATGAAGCTGATGTTTATTAATATATCACAGAATGTGTGCTGCTTATTGAATTAACCCGTCAATATTTTGTTGATTACACATATAGTAGGATTTTAAATGGTTTTGATATTTTTCTAGAAGGAATTTTGACTGTGCATATGTGTGTGTGTCTGAGTGTCTCTGAGTGTACCATCATAAACAATACAATTCATGAAAATACAAGTGAAGGGGCTAGAGAGATACTTCAACACTCAATTGCTTACTGCTCTTATAAAAGACCTACATTCACTTCCCTGTACTCTCATCAGGTAACCCACCATTGCCTGTAACTCCATTTCCGGGGGATCCTAAGTAGTTTTCCAGCCTCTAATGTTACCTGCACATATAGGGTACAAAGAAACTCATTCAGGCAAACACACATACATATAAACACCAACATAAGTTAAATCCTATTTTGGAGATTAAAAAAATATCCAAAATAGTGACTCTTTCATTTTTTTAGTGAATCAATTACTGCTGTTACTTATAGGCACGTGGCTGAGGGAGTTGATTACAGAAACATACTTGATTGATAGGCAGATGCACCAACAAAATTCCCGCTGTAATATGAGTGATAATACATGAAAGCAGCAACTCTGGAGCTCTCTGCCTAACTTGTAGGTTTCTCCAAAAAAGTATCCCCTTCAACAGAAAGTATTCACTGTTTTGAGTGACTTCAGTGATTCTTTAATATTTTTAGCATAACCATGTGTCTAAGTAGTCTGGGATCGTTTCTGTTCAAAAGGTTGTATGGTTTCCATGGTATATTAAAAATAGAAAGTAATTCACAGCATGTTATATATTGAATAATATTACTTATTTCAAATTGACTTAACAGAAAATCTTTTTCTCAATGTTAAAGTTCAAGATTTTGCCAGATTGACAGGAAATTCAAAAATTAGGCCTATCAACCTAAAGTTTAAGTACTAATTATATTATTTTATTATATTTGTTTTATTCCAATATAGGTAAAATACATCTGCAGCATCTTAAAATTACTCCGTTTAAATATTCAGAAACTAAGAGTAATAGTTTTGAAATGGATGATATATTTCTGTTATCTTTAGTTACACTTCATAAAACTGCAGCAAATGGTCTGTATATATAAGTATCCAAATGTAACCTAGCATCATTACTATGTATGACTATTAAGCAGTTTTTAGGTGATGGTCAAAGAAAAATTTGAGAAACTATAGTAATATACTAACACTTCAAAACCACACTTAGCATATGTGTGAAATTTAGTGCAAACATAAAGGGTGTGATTTTCTCCATCTAGAGTAATCCACACATATGACTAATTTTCATAATTTGGGCATGGGATTATTTCAGTAATCTAGTCAAGGAATCCTAAAGGGGTGAATAGCCCCATCTGTGTCCTCACCAACTTTACACTCTCATCAAAGTGATTGATTCCTCAGTATACAAACTATCCTCATTCTGTGATGTAAACAATTTCTTGAGTTTTCTAAACCACAGATGGCTCAAAAGAGACTTTATGTGATTTGCCTTGCCATAAGTCTATGTTAACATCATGTTCAGGCTACCCTGGATTATGTCATGGACAAAAGGATATAATTGAGAAGATTCTGAAATCTTTGCACTTCAAAGTTGATTTTATATACTATTTTGTGATACTTGGGATATTCTAATATTTTAATGGTTCCCTTTTGGCTTATATGTTTGTATACCAGAAAAAAAATGATTATACTCACAACAATATTAAGTTATCTACACACAAATCAATGTTTCTTAAAATGTTACTAAATAATTGATTATAGTCATTTATTTATACAAATGTAATTATATATTTTTATTGTGATAGAATCTTGTTATTTTATAGAATCTTGTCTTGGGCTCCTAAAGACTGGAAATTTAGACGTGGGCCACTATTCAAGGATTAGGTTACTATTCACTCTATTATGGGCTGCTTCATTTTTGGCAAGGAGATGTTATCACAGAAGCCTTCTGTGTCTTTCATTCTCAACTGGGTCTGCAGTCATCGATACCACACAAAAGAGGGTTCCTTGCCCTTTACAGGTAGTGGCAGCAGGAATCACGGACTTACACATGGTTTCTGGTGACAGCATGGACCACGAATATCCACATGGTCTCTTGTGGCAGTATAGATCACGGACATCATCATAGTTAGGATCTGCTAAGACAGATAACAGGACATGATACAACCTACCTGCTGCTAAGTCCTGTAGCAGACACCAGTACCTCCACGCTCACTTAGTGGAAGGGCTATCGCATGCTGCTCCCTGTGTAAATGTGGGAGAAGAGCAGAGTTCTTTGGATTATTATTGGGTAAACTGAGGAACTAATAAGGTAGGGAAGCAAGGACCACCATGGATGTATTTATGCTTCTTCAGAGACTGGAATGGCCCTGAAGAGGGTCTCTTCAGGGCCTAGTAAGGGTTTTGAAACTGAGCTAGTTTTAGGAGCAGATGAAGCACCTGGTGGGGAGAGCTGTTAAACAAGCAATCTCCTTGGGTTTCCTGAGAGTAAAGGGGCACTAGTGCAAAACAACGGTTGGGAAGTTGGGGGGCAGTTCTCAGGGTTGCAAAGAGTAGATTGATGTTAGGGACCACAAGAGACTGTAGCAGCCGGTCACAGAGCAATCAAGAAGTTGCACTGAGAGATCCCTTGCTCCTGCTACAGTTGTGGAGGAAGTCTAAGGACAAAACAAAATCCAAATGAGCTTATCTACGAATAAATTTTTAGTTTTCTTCTTTTCCAACTAGGAAGATGATCTGAAGGTGGAGAAGGTGCATAGAGTGACTTTTATATCTAATTATGATAATAAAAACACTTTTGAAATTTTAAGAAATATAAGGACACAGGAATGGGTTTCTGTGGTGAAGCAGAGAAAGATCTTCGGTGTTTCTCAATCACTGCCTACCTCTTCTGTATTTTAACATAGAGTACTTCACTGGCCTGGAACTCCTAAAGACTGAGCTATCTCCCAAGACAAATTTTGTAAATAATCTATCATTTTATTAATATTGTTTATTATAACTATATTCATATTCTCAACAGCCAATGATTGTTTTATGAAATATTACATATGTGTTATACATTAAAATACAAAATTTCAAACTTCATAAAATTTTTAAAGGTTCAGACTTATAATACTCATAAACTCTTTATACTAGAATTCTTTCAGTTTGGAAATTGTGAATTAAAAAAAAAATCTCCTCAATAACTTTCTTAAGCTAGTAGTTAAACAAAAGGTTGACACTGATGGGTTCTACTTTCAAGGCATACAGACATGCTGTACAAATCTAGCTAACTTGCTAGCAGCTTTTATTGAAGCAGTAGTTGAATTCTTATATGAATCAGTCTTCTATTATATTTTGTTCATTGTTTCAGTAAAAAGGTATGTCATTTCAATACATACTTTGTATGATTATACATCTTAAATTTAATCTAATAAAATATTTTTCCTATTACTCAAATGTATTTTGGTTAATTTGTTGTTCTAATAAAATTGAATAACATTGTTACAATTATGAGCAGGTCAAATAACATGAAGACCTTTCAAATGGAGTAAATACCGCTATGTTCTTATTTTTAAATGCAGTTATTACTTTTATGTACTTTTAATTTCAATTTAATTTATTTCTTTCATTTCTAACATTCTTCAAATTATTTTCTTATGAAAAGTTAAAGAGCAAGTACATAGAATTCTCAAAACTTTTGAATAGTTAATGGTTAATATTGCATTGTTTTCTTAAATTTATTTGATGCAGTATCCAGAAAATTGTAGCAATAGTCAACTATAATATTTTTTGTTTATTACAGGAACACAGTCAAGGTTACATTCTTATCTTCCTCAATAGTATGCATACTCCATCTCTGTGTCAAAACTTTGCCCCACTCTGGCCCTAAATGTTTCCTGGAAAAGTGTGTGTGTGTGTGTGTGTGTGTGTGTGTGTGTGTGTATTATGCTTCAACACAAGCTATATTAAGTCAAGACTTAAAACCAATACACATTTTAGGTCATAGATGAGCCATTTTAAACAAATATTAAACAAGTAAGGCCCCCTTTTTCTGGTTTTTCAATACAGAATTTCTCTGTGTAGCCCTGTCTGTCCCAGAACTTGCTCCACAAACCAGGTTGGCCTTGAACTCCCAGAGATCCACCTGTCTCTGCCTCCCGAGTGCTGGGATTAACAGTAAGTGCCACCATCACTCAGTAATAAAGCCCATTTTAACATAAAAACAAACAAAAAGAAAAAATTGAGGGAAAACCTCTTGTGGAAAAGGAAGGACACATTTTATTCAGTGTAAATTCATTGGCTGTCTACCTTACAAGTTCCATGTTTGTCTGCTTGCATTGTGGCTTGTGCTAGATCTTCCTTAAAGCACATAAAATATTTTCTCATTTCAACATTTTAGTATTCTCCTAATTTTTATTTGGTATCTATTTTTCTCTATCATTCCATTCACAATTAATTTATATTGGACCTTATTAAAAGATTAGTGAAAAAATAATAAAATCATCAAAAATGTCTGTTTCTACTGTTTATTGCTTATGCAAAATACCAACAAAGCAATAACTAATTAGACCCACACAAGAAACTATCCCTTTTCCCCATAACTTAGTTTTCACAAAATATATGCAATTTTTTCTGGTAACATGGTTATGATTCTAAATAGGTTTATTATTCTTTTGAAAGCAGTGTTATGCCAATCCACCTTCTAGTTCTCATCACATACAAAGAAATTTATGTTCTTTCAAGGCCTAACTCAATTATCAACAATTTGTCAACACTACCTCTTTAGCATTCCTTTGATTACCTTTCTTTTATATCCTGAAGCATTTAGAACACATAACATCTCTTCTGCATTTCTGACTCACCAGCTGGAAACGCGCATCTTTTTTTCTGAGACCAGAGGTGGTTGCATTCTAGGGTTGTACATTGTGTGCTGGCAGACAATGCCTGTCATACCATAGCACGTACTGAGCAAAAAGGACTCACGGAATGTCAGATGATGCATTTGGTACAGGTTGGCCTAGGCTTTGGAATGGGGAGAGATTTTTTTTTCCTGTGGGGAGAGTTAGAGGTAGAAAAAGACAATTTGAGGACCCACTCAGCTATTAATGATGTATATGCTATTAGCAGGGAATCTTTGAATTGAAAGTTGTTTAAGCTTTACCGAAGCCTTTGGAATGTCTATGATCCAAGATTTAACAAATATACCATATAGATTACAGTGGTAAACCGCTGACTATAAATTAAATATTTTTAGCATATTTCATACTAAAATAACCTTTTAGATCTTAAGTGGGGACCATTGCAATGCTAACATAATTTTTCTCCTTTCTTTTGAAGATAACTGTTGTTTTCTAGTAAAATATTTGGTATTTTATGCATTTGTTTCAGACAGCTTATCTTACCTCTATATTTATTTCAAATTGTATGATAAATCAAGATACTTTTGTAACTTGTTCAATAATAAGAGTTTTTTCTTTTATTCATATGTAGTGGTTGTTATGTGTTGAAAAATCTTTTTTTATTTTGACTGTTTTATGATATAATTTGATTTATTTTCCTGTATATTAATTTTGCTTTAAGATTCCAGTTTGGTGGCTTAAATACAGCATTTTCCATTAATGTAGAAATACTCTCTTATCTTCAAATCTCTTTCATATTTATCCTCTTGGTTGTCTGTCAATATATACTTTCTGAGACTGAAATTATGTATTTATGTTACATTTGATATTGTCCTTTAGAAATCTATCACTTTTTCTTTAATTTTTGTAATTACAATATAATTAGAACATTTCTCTCTTCCCTCCTTCCAGTCCCTCCCAATACCCTTCTTTGTTCCCCTTTAAGTTCATTGTCTCTTTTCATTAATTAATATTACATGTATATACAAATATATTCCTAAATGTATCCTGCTCAGTCCAGGTAAAGTTACTTGTATGTATGTTTGCAGGGATGACCTGAAACATTTGGTCACTGAATGAAATGAAAACATTTGTTATTAGATCATCACTTGGTGTTCTCTTTCTTAAGGAAGAATATTTCTCTGGCTTCTGGCATCCCTCAGTTACCTATAGTTCTTTGTGTAGTACTGAGACCAAATGGGCTCTTCCTCATTCACTGTGGTGAGTATAGTGGTAACATCCTTGTTCAGCATATTTGGGCAGTCATATTTTAGTTTTGTTCATTTGTTTCCTGCATTTAACCCAGATGATTTAGGTTCTATAATCTCTCATGACTATCCCCAAGTACACTTATTTTTGCTACTACTATATTCAGTATCTTGATAACACAATCAAAGAAATTCTTGATATTATGTTTTCCACTTTAAACATTTGTGTTTTACTCTGTATACTGTATGCTACAGTGATGTAATCATCACTATTTTTAGTGCATCATTTACCACATTTATTACTGTTAATTTACCTAAGGTACTATCAGAATTTGAATATACCTACCCTTGCTTAAATTGACCAGTTTATCTCTTCACAGTGAATAGTTAATCTTGCTTAATTTTGTGTCTCACAGTTTTTGATGATGTGGCAGATATTATGTACAAATTACTCTACAGACATGGTTAAAGCTATATTTCACATCAGATAGAAATACTTCTTCTTTCATGTCTCTGTGGAGTTAAATAAGTGTAGACAGTAATCAATCTCCAGGATTTATTACCTCTTTATCTAACTGTTTTCAAATCCCTGTAGCTCTTAGAAGAAATTGTTTTATTTTCACTATGAATTCTAAAGTGCCGAGCAGCTTTTCTCAAAATTCTTGCTTGCTCCATGCTGTTTTCCTAGGGGTTCAGCCCACTTGTTTCTCAGCCAGCTCTCTCTCTAAGTATCCATCTTTGTTCAGAGAAAGTGAATTTGGATCAGTGTGATTCAAGTGCTTTCAGAATCCTGCTGGGAGATGCGGATCTGTCCCTTGCTGCTGCTGGTCATTACTCCTACTGATACAGAATGAGAATGGCAATGGTCACTTCTTACTATGTTTCCTTTAATCAGGCTCTGATTCTTGTTTCCACTGTTACCCTGGGGTCATTCACACTTAGAAATTTGATGATTTCAGAACTCAGACTTTAAGTATGTTTCTAAAATTCCAGTGTTTTCTTGAGTATTCTTATGTCTGCCACCTAAGCTTATCATTTGTGAAAGCTAATACTTCATGTGTGACCTTGGGAACCTTTGAAATCAGCCTGTCTTTTCCTTTGCAGTCACATTTCCTATTTAAGGTTAGGGTTGTGTAGGTTTGCTTCTGCTTTAGGGACAATTAAGATTTTACCAAAGATAATTCTTTTTGTTTACCCACTGTGAACCAGGTAGTCACAAAGTGCCTTAATTCACTCTTCAGAAGAGCAGAATGTGATTTAGGCCAGTGCCATATCTAGAAATTGTTCAAATTGCATCTCCAAGTCTTACCAAATCCTAAAGAGGATGTGTGCTTATTATCCACAGCTCATCACTACACAAAAGACCTAAAGGGAAATCCATTGAAATTTTGGATATTTTTATTTTCTTTGTAACTGGTAAAGGCATTTTCCTTTTAGGATTGAAACATTTTCTCTAGTAATAAGAGGAAGGCTCATTAAGCTAGGAGGATAAATAAAGATCAAATGCCTGGGAAAATATAAACTTGAAAGATTTTTGAGTGCCCCTTTCCAGTATCATGAACAGGAGCAAACAACTACAGAGAGATAAGACTCTGACAGGCCAAAATGCAAGAGCTAGCTGCCTGAGGCTGTGAAGAGAACTCCAGGTTTACAGCCTTTTGAGTCTTTGCCCATGTTAAGGTGGGCTTTTCAGTGATACAGCTGCTTTTGGGTTATCCTTGGTCCTTGTAAATAATCCCTCACACAAACTGTTATTAGTGATCCCAACCATAACTCATTTGTTCTCCAAATTGTACTTGGTGCCATCATTATGTTGGACTGTTCTTGATTTCCTTTCTAGGTTGAGCAGACCTCTGTGTGTCTGGTCTCCCCAGGAAAATTCTGCCACACAATAACATCTGACAGTCTGGTCTTGTATACCCAAGAAACTATAAAATGTGCCTACAATCTGAAGCCTTAATGCTTTCCTGAATCAGTGAGGCTGCTCATGTACTATAATTCCAGGCAATAGCCAGGCAGAAGGATAAGGGAAGGTTGCATTTATCTCACATTCATAAAAGATTCCCTTTTCTCAGTCATTAAAGACTCTTGTTAACATTAATTGAATTTTTAAAAAGCTGTTTTATAACTTGTCCACTTGCTTATTGCAGGAGAGTAGAACCCTATCCTGTCCATAGGCAGAAGAATTGTAAATGATAATTTCCATAAGTAATCTTCTCCTCTATAGTAAAATTGTATCAGAAATCACTCACACATATTTAAGAAGGACATTTCACATCTTTGAAATTAGGTTGAATTTGGAAGTTAATAACCTACAATTTGAGGAAGTAATTATTACCCATTCCTTGGCTTAACAGCATTCTTTTAAATTTATATAAAATACACTATTAATATGCAACTGAATACAACATTATATAGACTTTTATTTCAACAACGATACACATTATGTTCAACCTTTGGACTCATAAATACTAACCTTTAACTTTCTGTAGGTTATTCAACTCATTATCTCCAATTTAAATCATATTATTTTACATAATAACACAAGCAATTTCTTGGTTTTTATTTTTTGAGAATTGGCCTGTGCAGATGCAATTCTTTTCTTAGTTGTTGTTTTTTTTTTCCTACTGCATAAAGCATATACTGCTGTCATTTTTGCATGAAAATGTAATGGCAGGAAGCCACTCACCACTTAGCAAGTAAAGCCTGGCTCATGCAGGTAAAGCACTTACTTTATTAAAACAGCCCTTTAAGGCATTACTTAATCAAACAAATTGAACGTATGGAGAAACAAATCTCTAGCACTTCAATTTAATTGTTACAGAAAATACTATGTTAGCTGCTGATCCTTTGAGAAATTCAGAACAAGAGAAAATATTGCTTCTCCATAAAAGCCCCAGCAACTTCCTATTGAGTTTGGAGATGTAGTACAAACAGCCATCAAACAAGCACTAATTTATCGGATCATTAGGTAAAAAGCTACAGCTATTTGAAGAGAGTGGTACTTTTCCATTTCAATTTGAAGTAAGACATGGTATAATAAATTAAAAGGAGAAAAATCAGATAATTGATATCTAGTTTTGAAAGTTTCTGCATTGTAGAATACCACTATTTGGATAATATATGAAGTCAATATATTGCTTGATAAATTAACTAGTGTGGTATGACACTATTGGATAACATGAATGTATTTTCTTACAAAAAGTCAGAGCAGAGAGATTGAAATGTTTTACTGGGTGACAATATGGATGCCTTTGCATTTACTTTTGCAAACCTTTTTCATTTACTTAAATCATAAATTAAAAATAAATAATGCAAGAAAGTACAAAGTGATATTGTAGAAGTAATGCTGCACATTCCCATGCTTAATCACATCTTTTTATTTAATAGCCTGAATTCAGTTTTGAAAAGTGTCAAACTCCTTGTTATTTCAGATGTGAGATTTTTCAAGTAGATTTTGTTATATAGTATAATTTGCTTGTTAAAGGTATGCTGTGCTTAGGATAATAATATGTTCTTATAACCATTTCCCAGAAAAGCTAATAATGCATGGGAGTCACTTACAGAAACATTTTATTATTAACATTATGATTTTAAAACAAAATAAGAAAGTAAGATTTTACAGTGAAGCAATCTGACAGAAGACTGAGGAAGTTGGTTGGGATAGTGCTGCTGTAAAAACATGAATTCTCCGGAAGTCATATTTTAAAAAAAATCCGCCGGGCGGTGGTGGCGCACGCCTTTAATCCCAGCACTCGGGAGGCAGAGGCAGGCGGATCTCTGTGAGTTCAAGGCCTGCCTGGGCTACCAAGTGCGCTCCAGGAAAGGCGCAAAGCTACACAGAGAAACCCTGTCTCGAAAAACCAAAAAAAAAAAAAAAAAAAAAAAAAAAAAATCCATGAATGATGGCATGAGCTTGAATCCTACAACTGGGAGTCAGAGCAAGGCAGATCCCTGGAGTTTGCTAGCCCACCACACTAACCTACTGGGCGTACATTAGGCCATTGAGATTCCTTGTTTCAAAAAATGCTTGGAGTGTACATAAGCAATGATACTTGATATTTACCTCTGCTCTCTATGTGCATGCACACACACATGCACACATGCATACATGCACAAATAATCTCACAAAACTGTCTTCAATCAAATGCCAGTGAGACACTTGAGTAGTCACCATTTTGCCTTTGAGTTATTATGAGAGATTTTGTGAATATTTATAGATGAATATAGTAAGAAGCATTTATCTCAAATTATTCAAATCTGACTAGAGGTCTCAGCCTTCTGTAAGGGGATTTTTCTGTCCCTCCTGCCAGCTCCCAAATCACGATGCAGAGACTTATTATTAATTATAAAACTTCGTCAGATAGCCTAGGCTTGTTTCTAACTAGCTCTTATAACTTATTAATACATTTCTACTAATTTACTTTCTGCCTCATGGCTTTATTATCTTTACTCTGCCCATGGTGATTTCCTGCTTCTTTCATGTCTGGCTGCCAACTTCTAGAGACTCCCCCCTTCTTCCCAGTGTCCATTCTGCCCCCCAAATCCTGCCTAGCTATTGGCCATTCAGCTTTTTATTTTACCAATCCGAGTGGCAAATCTTGACAGTATACAAAAAGATTATTCCCCAACAGCTTTCTTTGGTGTAAGTAAATTTGTATGATTTTTGCAGTGGTAATTGACGTGAGAATATTAATTTGCTGAAGTTGTTAGCCCATTCAATGAAACTTCTCCCATTGAGAAACTTCATTTTTTATCAATTACATATGAACTATAATTTTTCAATTTTAAGAATCTATCCAAAATAACAAGCACCTGTTCACAAAACTCTGAATGAAAATTGTGTTTAAGATAGTACAGTTTATGACTGATATAGTCTCAGAACTTTATCCTCAAGAAATATAATAAAGCTCCTTAACAAATTATTGGATAAAGCCAATATGTTCAATTTTCACTCAGAACAGATATTTTATGTTTTAAATATTTTTCAAATATTCTGCATAAATTAGAATTGTCAGTATTAAGGGAGTAGACTTAATGATGCATAAGTATGTTTTATTAAATTAACACTACATATTTAATGAACAAGTCTAATCTATGGTCTCCATTTGATGAATTATTTATTGCTTTTCATGACCTTTTAAATATATATTAGTATAGATATTCTCATAAATATGAATAAGTAGGAACATAAACACTCCTATCATAAAATGGATTGCCTACGTGGTTGGTGAAAAACAGAAACCCAAATAACAGTGAAGAATCACTGGTATGCTCTATACTACATTGTCTTCTAACTTTAATATCAATGTGATAACCGGAATAAACTATCGATTATACAGTGTCACTATACAGAGTTGACGCTTAATTTTGAGTTTGCTGTTAGATCTTTGTACTCCAGTTCACTTGTTGGATCTATAAAGGTCAGCTATTAGGTAAATATGTCATGAATCTATAGTATAGAAAAGCTAGTAGAAACTAAGGACCTGCCATGGTGCTGAAATGCTACAACAGCTATTGAAAATTTGAGGCTTGTTTTAGAATCTGATATTGATTATATACAAATAAAATTTTGCGATGAAATATGAGAATAAGAAATAGCTTATTTTTTATCTTTTATTCAAAAAAAAATTTATAGAGTACATTTTGATTATGGCTTCCCCTCCCACTGCTTCTCTCTGTTCCTCCCTACTTCCCCTCCCATCTTGATCTACACCCTTTCTATCTTCCTTAGAAAACAAACAGGCTTCTAGAGAATAGCAATAAAATAAGATAAAACAAAATCAAACAAATTGGAATAGGACAAAATAACTAAACAAGAAAAGAACAACAAAAACAACAACAAAAAAACGCAAGAAATTCACATAGACACATATTCACACTCACAGGAATCCCATGGACAAACAAAACCAGAAGCCATAATATGTAAACAAATTACCTCCAAAGTAGGAAAAAACAAAACAGTAAGAGGAAACAAAAACACTGTGACTTAACTTTATGAGACAAAGAGCCTCCAAAGATACCATAGAGTTCATTTCATGTTGGTCATCTCCTTCTGGGCAAGGGGCCTCCCCTTAAGAGTGGTTTGTTTCTGCATGGAGAAGAATTTTTCCTTTGCAAGTTGCTATCAGTGGGAGATATCTTTTGCCTTAGGGGTGGGACATTTGCTTCCCCTTTCCATTCTAGGACTCTTTCAGGGGCACACCCATGCAGACTCTGTGCATGCTTTCTCAGTCTCTTTGAGTTCATATGTGCACCAGCCTGTTATGTCTAGAAGGCCTTGATTTCTTGGTGTTATTCATGCCCTCTGGCTCTTACACTCTTTCTGCCTCCTCTTTAACAGAGTTCTCTGAACCCTGAAATGAGATAAATGATATCCCTTTGAGGACTGGGTGTTCTGAGGTCTCTCATACTCTGTCTATTGTCTGGATGTGTTTCTTCTCTTCTCCTACAGGAGGAATCTTCTCTGATGAGAGGTGAGCAAGACACTGATCTATGTGTATAGCAGAATGTCATTAAGACTCATTTCATTGCTACATTCCTTCAGCAGAGCAGTAGTATTTGGCATTCCCCTAGGTTGATGGCCTGTATAGTCTCAGGTTCTTGGTCACCTAAGCATTGTTGAGTATGGGCTCCATCTCATGGAGTGGATCATAATTCATAATGAGATATTGGTTGGTTACTCCCACAAGCTTAGTGCCACTATTGCACAAGCACAACTTGCTGACAGGTCACCATTGTAGGTCTAGCATTCTTGAGCACGTGTCCTGTATTAGGATGGAGTATCCTTTGGGTATATGCCCAAGAGCAATATAGCTGGGTCTTGAAGAAGATCAGTTTCCATTGTACAGTGGAACTGCCATACTCATTTCCACAGTGGATCTATTTGCGTTCTTCTAAAGGCATTCATCAAGTTTGACCAGCATTACATGTTGAAAATTCTTTTTCCACTGTGTACCTAGATTCTCTATTTTCAAAAATCAGATGTCCAGTCACCCCATCTATGATTTGCCAGAGCATGTGAAGGAACCTGGTCCACAGACCAAAAGCGTAGGATCTCCACAACACAGTGCAACAACCAAGATACCTAGGAAGAGTACTAGTGAAGGCCCAGCATCAACAGTGTAGTAGAAAACAGAGGCCTCGAACCAGACCAGTGACTAATTAATGAATACTTGCAAGGAAAGGTATATGGAGAAAGAGGTTTATGGCGTGATTCACTGGATCACACTGCAGCTTCATTGTGAGATTCTTTTTTTTCCTTTTTTTTTTGTACTTTTACTCTTAAATTCTGTTTTATTTGCAGGGTGGGGGATGCAAGGGCAGAGAGTAGATAGGAAGGGAGGAGGAAATGAATGGGATCAAAATACATGATGTAAAAGACATATAGAAGAAAGAAGGAAAGAAAGGAAGAAAAAGAGAAAGAAAGAAAGAAAGAAAGAAAGAAAGAAAGAAAGAAAGGAAGGAAGGAAGGAAGGAAGGAAGGAAGGAAGGAAGGAAGGAAGGAAGGAAGAAAAGAAAGAAAAGGCAAAAGAAAGAAATAAACAAAAATTCAGGTGTCCAGGGCTGTGTGGATTTATGTCTGGGTCTTCAATGTGAGTCCATTGATCAACATGTCTGTTTTTGTGCCAATACCATGATGTTTTTATTACTATTTTTATTACTATATCTCTGTAGTACAGTTTGAGGTTGGGGGTGGTAATATCTCCAGCAGTTCTCATTCAGTGCTGTTTTGGCTGTCCTGGGTTTTATAGACTGCTTTTAGTTGGATTGTCATTTCTACTGCATTAGTCCTACTAATCTATGAGCATGGGAGATCTGTCCATCATCAAATATTTTCTTCATTTTCTTTCCTCAGTGTCTTAAAGGTATATCATGTAAGTTTTTCATTTTCTTGGTTAGGGTTATCCCAAAATACTGCATATTTTGAGACTATTGTGATGGTGTTGTTTCCCTAATTTCTGTCTCCATCTGCTTTTCATTTGTATATAGTTGGAAAGATACTGGAATTTTGTTTGTTTGCTTATGTGTGCATTAATTTTATATCCTGATACTTGGCTGAAATTATATATCCACTTTACAAGTTGGCTGGTGGAAATTTTAGTGTCGTTTATGTATCATATTCAAATAAAGATTGATTTCTTCTCTTCTTTTTTTTATATCCCCTTGGTTTCTATTGGTTGTCTTATTGCTCTAGCTAATACTTCAATCACTATACTGAATAAGTATGGTGAGAGTGAACAGCTTCATCTTTAACCTGATTTTAGTGGAAATACTTTGAATTTCTCTCCATTTAACTCCATTTTCTTATGTCCTCTTATTCTGGGTGAAGGGATACAAAGGTATCTAACAACTCTCTTTTGGTTACATTTGCTATCTACCTATCTTTGAGATCTTATTTGTAATCTTTGATTTTCCTCTTTTAATTATGAAATGGTTATGCTTCATTACTTTGAATGTTCTAGTAAGAGAGAATTTTAAATGAAAGCCCTCTTGAAATTCCATTTGTTAGAACTTTATAAATTTATGAATGATTAATTGAAAAAAATTCATTCTGATTGATGAGTCATTAAATTATATGACATAGTTATAAAATTATAGTTTGTGGATTGGAGCATATTACTGTGGGGATTTTAGTGTCCTTTCTTGGAGATTCCAGTGACCTTTATATCTCTTTGCAAAGTGGCTGTACATTTTTACTTTCATCTTGTCTCATAGCTCATATTTTATTCTCTTTTAAAGTGACTTACTTACATAAGTCACTCTTCTTAGATTAAATAATAGTAATTTCCATCAAGACAGGAATAATTTGATGAGCAATTTAATTTTATTTTTGCAAGATTAAAAAATGCCAGGTGTCTTAGAAATCTGTCTGTTCTCATTTATGTTATCACATTTTAAGTCTGATTCAATCAAGGCTCTTTTATGTTACTAAATAACAAATTTCCAAAGCTTATTCATTGTTCAGAAAATATAAATATTAATCATTGCTCTCTAGTTTTTCCTAGCCAAGTGTGCATTTATTATCCTCAATTTCTCCACCTATGGATGTTCTCTATGTCAATGAATTTTAATGAACATATGTCAATTTTATATATGTACTAGCCTCAATGGAAAAACAAAAATTCACAAAATAATGTGTTCATATCATATTGTCCACAATAAAATAAGCATAATATGTTTATAAATATTATAATGAAGGAAACATGGTGTCTAAAAATATGCAGTTTGCAGGGAAAAAAGTAATCTAATGAACTTGAAGTCAGACCCAGTATTCAATAGATCTATGACATTGGGTAGGTTTTTAACACCTTTAAAGTAAGTGTTTTAGGGATGGCAATATGGCTCAGTGCATGAAGATGCTTGCCACCAATTCTGGTGACCTGAGTTCTATTTTCAGGACTAAAAAGAGAGAAGGAAAGTCCTGAAATATGTGTTCAGATCTCCATTGTGAGCTATGACAGGTTGCCTCCAGAGACAAAAATGAATGTAATTTTTTCATTTACTTGACCTTCTGTTTGTAAAATGTGTGTAATACTTTGACGATACAGTCTTTGTGAAGAAATGAAACATATTACTCTCATTAGTGGGTATCCACTATAAAGAACAGAAAGAAGTAACAGAACCTGCTGCCCACCACCAAGAGCAGCCAAAGGCTTTTAAGCTATTAGATGGTGTGCAGGTATGCTGGTTGCTAAGAAAATAAAAATGAACTAGCATGAATACCATATGAAGTGATTTACTGTAAGAAAAGAGACAAAAAAAAGACCAGTTTCAATGGTAAATATCTGCCTACTGAAAATGATCTCTTTCAGCTGTGGACACAGGAATGTGCTTTGTATATATTCTGCCAGGCTTAGGGTAAAAGACTTTGCTCCTTATTTTCCAAGAACAAATCTGGCAGTAAGGTTACCTTGTTTGCACAGGAGGCCTATACATTAGCACAGAAAATAAGTCCATAATTCTAGAATATTCCAAACAGGTTAATGCAACTGATATAAGATGTATGGTCATTTTTATCTCCTTACAAAGAAATGTTACAAGGCTGAGATAAGCTTTCATGAGGTGCATTAAGGTCTACAAGCAGATCCAGACTGCCTACCTATGCATTCATTTGTATAGTCATTAAAGTAAAGGATGAATGTTTTAGATTTCTTAATCCATAGATAGATGTAATGTGTTTTGCTGGTAAAATATACTTCGTTACACAGTCAATGTAATCTTTACCAAAAATAACTAACTGAAGATAACATTGTTGGTATAAAATACAGGTAAAGGGCCTTGATAGATGGCTTGGCTGTTAAGAACTCTTGCTGCTTTTGCAGAGGATCAGAATCAGTTTTCAGAACTCAAGTCAGTCAGCTCACAACTACTTGTATCTCCAGCTTTAAGGGGATCCAAAGCCGTCTTATGGCCTCTGTAGGCACCTTTACATGAACACATACATTTGAGTATATGTATATGTATATGTACGTATATATTTATATTATATATAATTAAAAATGAAAATTAATCTTTAAAATACATATAGAAAGCATATATTCATATAAAAATATTCATCAGAATATGCAAATGACCCTTAAACTGAATAATGAACATATATATAATATAAATATTTAAATATTCATAAAGGGATTACACAAATTTCTTCATTAATTAAGATATATTGAAGATGACATAACTCAGCATAGGAAGAACTATAGAAGTTGAAACATTCATGTACTGCCTTCATTAACATTGGAAATGTTTTTCTCACATTTTATAACAATTTAAATAAGGGTCTACAATATGACCAAATGATTCCTCTATTATGTTATAACTCAAAAGGAATGAAAGCATATCAGTATTACATTCGTATACATATGTTAATACTAACCTTGTTTATAACTGTCATGGTTTGGAAATAGTTCAAATGTCTTTCAGTGAGTAAATGGATAAAGAAGAATTACGTCTGCCGTCTGGATTCCTGATAAACAATAAAAGTTAATGAGTTGTTGATGCTTCAAATATGAATAATTCTCAAGAACAAAATGCTGAATGAAAGAAGTCAGACACAAATTAATGCCAGTGTAATTCCATTGATGGGATTCTGGAAAAGCTGTCACAGTTAACCATGATGGACAACAGGTAAGTAGGCCTAGTCTAGGGACAGTCATAATCCCAGGACAGCTGCAATGGGGGAAATTTTTCAAATAATTTGAAAACTCCAATGTATATTAAATACTTAGTGATATGTAAGTATACAAAGTTTATAAAATTATTGAACTATATACTGAAGTACATATTACCGCGGGGGGGGGTTCTGTATCTCTGTAAATATCAACAGAATTCCTATGATTTATTGTAGAATTAAAATCAGTGTTTTATGAAATAGAATTTAGATCAATGCCCACAACACATTTTTCTATGAAATGGCATGCATACTTAAATAGTAATTTCTCAGCGTTATTGCCAAAGTTGTTAGCACAAAGTAATAATAATGGAGCTGTGAAAGAAGAAAGGGAGGATACAGGAGAAAGAATGGGAGAAGAAGAGACAGTGGATTACCGTAGTAAGATCTTGTAACCCTCTGAAATTTCAAATCAAACTCACTACCTACAGAAAATATGGTGCAGGTGGTTAATGATAAGAAAAAAGCAGGAAACAAGTGTAATCTTGAGCTCCAAGTGCAGCCCAGTGGGAGATAACAGGAAAGAAGAGCAACATGATTTGAAACAGGTGCATATGAATTCTAAAACAAACAAAAAAAAACAAAGGAAGAGGTCACTCTGAACTATATGTATTCAGGTAGAAGAGACTGAGCCCATCCCTAGAACTGAATTAATACATTTAATAAACATAGATAAAACGATTCATTTTTAGCAGACGTGCCACTAAATTGTCCAGAATTATTTAACATACAACAATTAAATATACTGTATATTACAGAAGACAGATAGTACAGAAAATCAACTCATTATCTATTTTTAATTTTAAAATTAAATTCTGTACAGAAAGATAGCATTCCATAAAATGTCTCATACTTAAGAAATCATGGAAGTGCAGAAATGGTACTGTGCACATCTAACAAAGTCCATTAACATGGACCAGATTCTGATCTGAAAAAAATAAAATAAAACAAAACCAACAGCAACAAAAAATTACAGACAGTTTTGTTCATACCTGACAAAGCTTAAAATGCATGCATTAATATCAGAATTTCAAATGGCTCCTAAGAGTTTTTTAATCTTTGAACTCATAGTTTATGAAATGGATTAGTACATGTGTGTTTATCATGTGAGTGTGTGTGTGTGTGTGTGTGTGTGTGTGTGTGTGTGTGTGTGTGTGGTACTCAGTGGATGTGGATGTGCACTTGAATGTGTGTCTATTTCAGGTATATAATAATGCATACAGCAAATGTATTCCTCGGTTTCTCTTTCCTCCTTGCTGATGGTGAGAGCGCAGAAAACAGGAGGAAGTCCCTTAGATTATGACTCTCAGAGAATATTTATTCTGAAAGAATGTTGAGAGCTGCCATGGATCGCAAACAGGGAACTTCTCTTTGTGAGGATAGACGTCTCTCACCCACTGTTTCTCTGTCTCCACTAATTTTACAAAAGGATGCAAGATGTTGACAAAGTACTGAGAAGAGTTTCAGGTCCAATCACCTTCCCTTACCCCAAGCTGCACGCCATGACTCCATGCCAAAGATTTCCTGTCTATCTCACAGGAGAAAAGAGGACTTGATCTTGACAGTTCCAGTCCTTTCTCCTAAAGTGTCCATCTCTCAGAACCCAAGATTTGGGTGTCATAGGTGGAGATTGAGACTCCTTTGAGGGGGGTCAGGGACTTTACAACGGAAGGAGCAGAGCTGTGACATTTTCCTAGTAGAGCTTACGTGGTACCTACAGCTTAACTGCCTATTGCCTGAGAAGAAAATCTGAAGACATGGCTTGAGTCACAGTAGAACTGCTCATTTTCTGTTACTATTTTATTATTATTACTATTATTATTTATTATTCTCTCATATGATATATCCCAAACTGCAGTTCCCCCCCCACACCTCCCATTCCCTTCACTTCTCCTAAAAGCAAAAAGAGACTTCATTAAAAGTTTAAGTATATGGACTTGTTTTCCTTTAATATTCTTACTCAATCTTATAGCGAACTTTTAATGAATGGATTCCCTTTGATTATAATGAACTTAAATAGAAATTGGAAAGTGAAATGAATGTAAGAATAGTCCATGTAGGAAATTTATTCCTTCTAGTCATTAACACCATTTCTGTATGTCTGGCCAATTCTGTAATATCATTTTACGTGAGTGGAGAAACAAACACTAATAACTACTGTTTCATTCAAATGAAAACTGAATATTAAGAATATTCATTCAATTAATTAAATTAATCATGAGGGGAAAATTTAGGAAAGCATTTTAATTCTATTTAACATAAAATTGTATGTTTCCCTCATTTGATACACAGCCTGATGTCAGACCGCCTTTTAGCAATTAGTTATTAGTAGGCAAGAAAAAATAATATAATTAATTACACTTTCAAGAAAACCTAAGTAAATGATTTTGTTTTCAGTTGACAGTGATAAAGCGATCGATGTTATGTTACAATTTCTGCCCCTTCATTTATCTTTGCTACAAAATGAAGAATGTCAGAGATTGAGAGGGTTGAGTTCAAGGCAAATTTAAAGTGACTTCCTTTATCTCCATATGAACGTGATTTCCAGGGATGAAAAACTAAGTGAACAAGGCATGAGTATTTTCTCTTGTACTTGGTGAAAAATTTGAAACCCATTCTTTGTCACTTTAATAATGACAAGTCCATAAAACAGATACAACCTAAGAAAAATAACAATAGACAAGACTTATTGGATTCATTATACCTTTGGACATCTTGACATGTTACGTAGACTTTGGAGCTATCCGTTCTCATAAATATGAGTAGGTATTACCAGTCCATATAAAAATACCAGAGAGCATTAGCTGTGAGTCCACAATTGTTTCCCTTTCATTTTGAGGGCCTTTAGTATTCTAAGGAAGTACACAATCACATATCATGACAATTTAGTGACAGCCAAGAAGTAACATTCTTGTGATATAGTCACTATGGCAATATTTTCATCTTATTTGTATAATTCATGATTTATATTTGAATACCGGTACAGGTTAAGATTTTTTCTACATTTCTCTTTTTAAATTTTTCATTATTTATTTAATTTCCTTGTTTATTTTTTTCTTGTAAATTGTTTTTTATACAATATGTTCTGATCATAAATTCTCTCCTCTCTTTTCCCAGATTCTCCCCACCTCCCCAACAAAGTACATGTCTTCTTACACTCTTCAGAAAGCCAGAGATGAACAACAAACAATAAAAAAGAGAAAAGAAAAAAATCACACACACACACACTCACACACACATCATAAAAACACAAAATCAGAAACCATAATATAGAAGCAAACTCAGGAACTCTAAAAAAAAAGCATTATGAGACAAAAAAAAACCCTGCAAAAATACTATTGAGTTTATTTTGTGTTGACCACCTCAGGCAGGTTATGGGTCCTACTCGTAAGTGTGGCTAATGTACCCAATGAGACTCCATTAGAGAAACCTAATTTTTTTCTTAGCAATTAGCTGCCAAACGGAGAATCCTTCTTGGTGAGGGAAACAGTCTCTCCTGAAAATGACTGGCAACAAAACTGGAACCATGTCAATATCCCATGGAAATTAGCCTTTACCATGGAATGAGCCCCCTTTTAGGGTTATATGTACACACCAATAACTACACCAGACTGAGTATTTTTATTTATATGTTTGTGTATTCATATGCGTGCATGTAGTAATAATAATAAAAGGGAAAAGACTTTCACATTGAGGGAATCATGGAAGAATTAAAGATTTTTTAATTACAATTTTTGTAGCAAAAGGTATGAAAAATGCATTTAATTTTGAAAAATATATAAGTACTCAAATACATATCAAACTTAATGTTTTTAAAGAGCATTTATATGTACTAATGCTTGCAAAATTTTAAAGTATAAAATTTCTAAGGTACAGAAATACAAAATGTTGTAATTTAGAATAAAGGTGAGTTATTGTGAATGACTTAGTTTTGTAGTTCAATGTAATATTACCAGGAAAACAACAGACTATGCCATAAAATATAGATTATAATGTCTATTATATTTAGCTAAATTCCTTTTGTATGACTAAAGTTGTTAGCAAAATCTGTACAAAGACTTGAATAGTAAAATATATAAACAGTACTGGAAGAGATTGAGGTAGTTCAGAATAACACAGATGTAGCATGAATCTTAAACAGTCTTTATTAATAAAACAAACCCGGAGCCAGGTATTGGGGTGAACACTGGAAGGTCAGAGAGACAAAACAAGCCACAGCTAACCTCACCTGGCCAACTTCTCAGCTGATCTGTTTCCTCAGACTGTAAGCCTCTGTGTCCTCATATCCGAATGGCTCTCAGCTAACTGTGCTGCTCAAAAACCTAAAAGCTTAACCAACCAAATGCTTAACCAGCCAAATGCTTCTAGTTTCTGGCCCTCATGCCTTATATACCTTTCTACCATCACTCCCTGGGATTAAAGGCTCACTTTCTGGGATTAAAGGCGTGAGTCACCGTGCTTGGCTGTATCCTTGAACAGATGGATTTCTGCCTCTGGAATGCTAGGATTAAAGGAGTGTGCTACTACTGCCTATCCTCATGTTTAATATTGTGGCTGTTCTGTCTCTGACTCCAGATAAGTTTATTAGGGTGCACAATATTTTGGGAAACACAATACCACCACATACAGACCTTACTGTGTCCCAAACTTACTAACATCAGGAAAGCATGGAATTGGCAAAAGAGTAAATCTGCCAGTGGGCAGTACATAGATCTAAATGTAGTGATGTAAATGCAGCCATTAGTTATTTTAAAATGTAAATATATTTTCAGCCAAAGATAATAGACCAATTAATTTTATTTAAAGACACAAATTTCAATAGGACATCTTATACGATCTTAACTATAAATGAATTATAGATTCCATATAAAATCTTGTTCTGTGAAGCATTTAGTAAAAAAAAAAGAAAAGCACAGTTTTGAGCCAGGGCTAAATAAGAAGACACAGTAATAACACAAAAGACAAATGAATCCCACATTGAAATGAGGCAGATTGTAAACAGGCATAGTGACTCTGTGAGGGAAAGCAAAGTTTAGCAATGTAGTTAGTCATATCGTTATCCAAGAAATTCATTAATTTCTCTTAATGGCACAAAAATGTATGGTCACATTAAAGACAGGACACAGAAACTTAGAACTCAGCTCATATGCACTGACTGTATATTGCTGATGTGCAGGACACGGAGTTACAGGGGATCAGCAGCCACCAAGCATGAGCAGTAATAACTCAGGAATAAAAGAACCATTGTCTCGTGAAACTGACGTGAATTTCAAAGTGATTATGCTGAATGAAAGGAGTTACATACTGTGAGGTCCCACTGACATGACACCCCTGAATGTTTTACCCTGAAATTTGCAGTTAGAGAACAAATCATCTGTTGTTAATAATGGTGTGTGTGAAAGGGATTACTAAAAAGTGAGAATGAAAGGGAAATAGAGGGCGTGATGAAACTGTGATGTGTCTAAACTGCTACTACTGACACTCATCTTTCAATGCAATGAGATCCAAAGAATTCCAATGAAAATGTCAATTGTCCTATGTAGTATTTAATGAATATTAAAATTTCAATAGTAATGGAAGAAAACTAATTTTGAATAAAACAGGCATTTTTATTTGTGTTTTTCACTTTAAAATCCCTTATTACTATTATACTTTCCTCTAAATGTGTATTTTGATGTCTGATGAAAGGACAATAACTAGAGATAAAAATCAAGGCAAGAAACGATACAAGAATACAGGCAACCAGCAATTATGAGAAAGGAGGAGTGAATTTTCCAGAAAACAATGTAAATTTTTAAAAATCTTTTTCTATGTATACACAAACATTGAAGATAAAGATACTGAATATGTCAATTAAAAGCACAATCGTAGGAAAATTATCTAGCTAGCCAGTTGGCTGGAAGAGATTGTCTATCTACCTATCTATCTATCTATCTATCTATCTATCTATCTATCTATCTATCTATCTATCTATCTATCTATCTATCTATCTATCATCTATCTATCTATCATCTATTAAAATACATTACATGTATATATAGTATATATATATATATATATATTTCTATGTTCTAATGTAATATCTTGAATAAAGAACAGAGAACAGAAATGCACAAACTAGAATTTGTCTGCTCCATTGAACATGTCTATACTTACTGCTCTACCTTGTAATACATACTGAGTTATTTAACCATTCTGAATCCTCACATAAAATGAAGGGGGCATGCCATATTTTGTTCAGTTGTCCTGGTAATTGTGTGAGAAACTGTATCCTTAATCAAAACCTACTCAACCTGTGGTATTTAGGGGAACCAGTCATTGTAACTGAAAAAGCAAGTAGGATGTGTCAAGAGATATGACACTATACAGTAACACAATAAGCATCATCTTCCTGTTTCTCCCTGACTTGTCACCATTCTCTCCATTCTTTCTTTGTACCCACTGAATCTCTAATTTGTGATAAACTAACCACCATGGACTCATGAATATATTTCCAGCATGCTTTCAGTCTTTCATATGCATTCAAGGGGTTCCCATTCTTTTACAGATGGAAAATAAAATATGTTTTATATAATCTACACTTACTTAGAAGATTTGGCATTATAATTCATTCACTTGCATATTTTCTTGAGACTCCTCGTTGTTTCCACACATGCCATTCTTCCTCACTGTTCTTCCCACTTCCACCCTGCAAAGCATCCTCCACAACTCTTACTTGTTGTTGAATGTGTATTAACTTCCACCCTGGTGATTACTTGACACTAAAAAGACTGAGTTCCAGTTAACAAAAGGTATTTCAGTTAATGTTAATTCAGACAGTTTTTTATTCATATGACTTACTATCAGTCATTATCTAGGATATTTTTGTATTTTTTTATTTTGTCATTCTGTAGTTATATAAGATGATCAAGTTTATATTAATTCCCAAGCTAGACAAATGTCTAACACATAGGAACCAGATTTTTAGCATTGATTTAATTGTTGATTTTGGTTCTATAGTTTCCTCTCAGTTGCCTTATCATTAAAGGACCAGTATTATAAAGTGAGGAAGGGGAAACTATTTCAGTTTTCATAACTAATCTAGCAGACAAAATGATTAGCATATAGCCAATCAAAATTAGCATTATATGAAAATATTAAGAATATATTCCTAGCTAATAAGATATCAGTTCAGAATATAGTTTTAATTTGCTATAATTTTGTTATCTCTTACAAAATAATATAAAATTTTAAAACCTAGATGCATTTTTAGCTTCTAAATTCCAAACATTTGGTGTTCAAATACTATAATAATTCACTTTTCTTTGCTAAGAGAGAAAAATTGCAATAGGAGACAGTGTTCTGAGAAATGTGATTTCTTTTTAACTTATTCTGTTGATTAAACTACAAGTGGTTTAATCAGGAAATTGATTCGGGAAAGTGGCTTCTCAGACATAATATATCAAATTAATTATTTTCTTAGAATAAATTACCTTTAATTTTTCTTGTTTAAGAGGTTAAAGTTTAATAAATGAGATTTGTTAAGGGAACCAAGTCCTCTGGGTTCCGTTGCTCAGAGTCACAGGCAGGATCTTTCTCGACAGATAAGGACTTTTCCTCCCGTTATGCTTAACACACTAGATGAATCTGTCTGTCATCTCTTTTAATTTAAACAGGCAACATTGAAGATTCGTAACATACCTCTGACCCCTGAGAAACAGGATGTATAGCAGCCCATTAATTAGTTGTTTGAAGTGAAGGGATATGGCATACCGAATATCATGCTTCTCTGCTCCATTGCACAACACTCCCACACCACGTTGTCCATTTATATTTCTGACGACTACCAAAGAGCAAATACCCTGGGGAAGCCTCATAAGTTAGCAAGTTTGATTGATGTACATTAGGCAGTCAATGACTTGTTCTATCTGGAGTATTTTCCTTTTTGCATGAAGGAAAGATGGTCAAAATATGTATCAGACCTCAAATCAAATTAAAGCCCAGAAGATTTCATTGCTATGCTGTTTTTTGTTTCATACATAAATTTACATAAAATTGAGTTACTTTAGATTTCATATCTATTTCAATTTTCCTCCCATTCTGGATATTCTCAAATGAAAAGCAGTTTCATAGAACAGTGCATTAATTGTTTCAGGAGACTAACACAATCAACTCAGCCACTTTCTAATTTAAGTTTGGGGTGCACAATTGTTCTTTATGAATATTTCACATAGCTATACATTTATAAATTATTCACATTCAGAGTACTATAAGAAACATGAGAAGAAAGAGCGTTAGCAAGAAAAATGACATTGGAGTCCTGCCTTTCCTTTAATTTTGCTAGTGGTTTTTTTGACCTTTCTGTGACATAAATTTCTCCTCCAAATAACTTTGAGAATGTACTCAGTATAAGAAGTAATTTAAAATTCACACCTTTGTAATATTTTGCCATAAAAATATTAGTAATTCACTATTCATAATCTTACTAATTTATAATATTAAAAGTAACCCAATTTACTAGAGATATGTAAACTTTGGAGGAATTAGTAACTAAGAGCATTTATAGACATATATGCAATCCAGTCTAATGACCTACATTGTAAAAATGGGAACATATGGCATTTCTGGTAGAAATGCCTGTTGCTCTTAAAATATCATATATTATCTGTGTTAATTAGCATAAATACTCAATCCAACATGTGAGAAGCTGATGTAAGAGCATTGCGTCAAATTCAAATCAAGCAAAAACTACAGAATAAGTTCAAGGCCATTCTGGGATGCTGAAGAATAGTTTGTCTCAGAAAAGTCAGTAATAATAATAAAAACATCAATTTATTTTTATTTATGGCTTCCCCCGTTAAATAATTCTTACACTGATACTTGTTGAGTTTTCAGCTTGCTGTTTTGTTATATCGTTTTTCTACATTAAGAATGTATTCAGCTAGTTAAAGGTTAAGTCAATACTGTTGCTTCTGATGTTTCATAAGGAATCTCTGATTTTCATCTTTGGCCTGTTTGTCGTGGTTTTCAATCTCAATAATTTCACCACCTTCTATTGTACATTAGGAATTACGTCACTGCTTCAGATTCTAAGATATTTTGTCAATTCATTCTTAATTTTTTTCCTTCTCATTATTTTTAAATTCAAATCTACTATGGTAGAACCCAGCTTTTCTGTTCACATGATAATGTAGTTATTTCACACCAGTGCTCTGGCCAGATACTTTCTTTCCCTGTACTTGTGATACACTAGAAATTTTTTGTTTTGGTGTTTAGAGATCTCTTATGTCTTCTTCGACTATATAGATGCATGTCTTTTTTTTGTTAAAACATAACCTAAGGGAGCAAATGCATTTTTATTATTCAGAAGGGTTAGTTTTATGCATAGCTACCTCATTATCTCTTTTATTCCATTCTGTCCTTCAGTTGAACTGAATAAAAGATGTTCAGAAAGATGAATGTTAAAAGGCAGAATATGTTATCTCTTCAAGGAACTGAAATTCAGCTCAGAGTTTACTACTGACTTTGGAAGACTATGCAGCATCCTAATTTAAATCCACTAAAAATAGTACTTCTCAAGTGTTTTTGGAATAAAAAGGAGTTTTATTGTATTATAACAACTTCTTTACTAGCTACTCTTCATGTGAGTAATGAAAGTATCTATTAAGCATACCTATGTATCATAATTAACTGAATGAGTAAGAAGAAGAAAAAAAAACCACAAAAAGTTTAAATGTGTTACCCCCAAGTAATAGTATTTTTCTTTTATTTTTGAGATTATAATTTAATTACATCATTTCTCCCTTCCTTTTCCTTCTTCCAAATCCTTCCATATTTCCCTCCTTGCTTTCTTTCAAATCTATGTAGTCTTTTTACATTGATTGTTGTGGCATTCTATTATATGATATTAGGTATATGTATATGTATATGATATAAATATATTCATTTTGTGGTGTGTGTATGTATGTGTGTGTCTTTCTACATATAACCTGCTCAGTCTGTGTAATGTTACTTTCAGGTATGTTTTTAGAGTTTATCATTGGGTATTGGATAGCCAATTGCTGTGCTCTTCTTAATAAAATAATGTTTCTCCCACTCCATCATTCCTCAGTTGCCTGTAGGTCTTTGTGTAGGGCTGAGTACTTGTGGTCTTTCAGTCTTTCCCCTGTTCACTTTGGCATGCCTGTTGTTGTAATTCTTCATTTTATTTTTATTTATTTTATTTTCATTTACTTCATTTTGTCCATTATTGTACAAAAAAATCCATATTATGATCACAGAGCTTCTATGGGCCTCAAAGTTCTTCAGTCACCTCTTATATCAACTAGGTTGAGACCATTTCTCACTCCTACAATCCTATCCATTCCTGGATGTATTAAGTGATGGTATGTGTCTTAACCCACCCATGCTAGCAAAATAAGTCATCACAAACTTTGTCATCCAGAAACAAAGAATTTATTTTTGTGGTCTAGACAATGGGAAATGAAAATGCAAAATCAGGGAATGATTAGATTCCCTGGCAAAGCATCAGTGGAAATTATTTATCTGTTCTTCTATGGTTATGGGGACAAAATAGCTCTTAAAGAATTTTCTATAAGGACGTTAATAATCTGAGAGAACTAATGGCCTTTCAAAGTCTCATTCCCATGTAATATTGTATTTATAGAATTTACTTCATTGTAGAAACTATTGATGAACTCATATGGTCAGAACAAGACAACACAAATTAAAGCTTGTTCCACATTAAAAAAAGATCAAATCTCACTAATGTAAAATTTTATATTAAATCTTAATCTTCTTTTGCTCAATGCCTATACTTCGCACCCATTGGGATAGATGTGCCATCTTCTAAATACCCTAGGTTGGGGAATTCCATCTTCATAACAGATAATGATACCTAGTTACACCAGCAATTCTGCAATGTATGAAGTGAATACCATGGCTCCCTCTTACTTTGCCTTTTAAATGAAATTTGAGTGTACTCTACTCCCACAGCTGGGCATGTACTAATCAGTGTTCTTTGCAATGGCCATGGTACATTATTGCCTAAACTTCACTACCATAGACACGTTTTTTTTTTTAATTTTCTCATTTGGTATTCCATCTGTCCTCTTCTAGTCATCCTTTGGAAAATAGGTGGAGTTATTACCCATATCTCTTAGTTTACTGTACATAATGAATTCCATATTGGGGCAGAATGTTGGGAATTACTCATGGGACAGCCAGTATTTATAGTGGTATTTTATTTGTACTGAAATGTGATTTTATTTGTATGTTAATAAATAAAGTTGCCTAGGGGTCAGAGCTATTAGCAAGCCATAGTGAAGCCAGGGCGGTAGTGGTGCATGCCTTTAATCCCAGCACTTGATAGACAGAACTAGATAGATCTCTGTGTGTTCAAGGATACAGCCAGCATTGGAGACACACATCTTTAATCTCAATACCAACCATAGAAGACTTAGAGGTCTGTACAGACAAGCAGTGACAAGACAGTCATATGGTTGGGTTTACAACCAATGAGAAGGCAGAACAGGAAGTCTATATAAAGACAAACAGACAGGAAGTAGCTCTCTTTCGGAGAGCTCTTTTGGCTGTAGAGGATCGCTGGAGGAGGAAGGGTAAGGCTCTAATCTCTTAGCTTTCTTCTCTGAATCGGCTCTGTGTTTCTTATTCAATAAGACGGTTGGTTACTTCTACAAGTATTAAGCAAAGATCTGCTCTGTTAACCAATAATGTGTATTGAGATTAGGCAGGCACTGTGAACCTTCTTTGATAACATATTAACAGTTCTTATTTATATGTATCCTTTTTTAATATTTATTTTACATCTCAACTGCAGTTTCCCATCTTTCCTCTCCTCCCAGTCATATTTCTTATGAGTTATTCTTGCATTATCCTTGGTAATAGATATCAAATAATTAAGGATTAATCACTTCATTTCTAAAGGTATATTGCATACTTAATGTTCTGTTTTAACTTTTGGTGTATATGTAGGCTTAGAATGTTCTAAACCCATGCTTACATCCATCACCTTTATCTGTTAGTCATTTCTTTTTTCCATACTCTACTATGAGCAGTAAAGAGGAAGCAGGGAACCCTTCCAATACTTTTCATGTATATTTATTTATCTAAACATATTACTTAATTACTTCTAAGTCTGAGGTAAATAAATACATACACTACATACAGTTCAGCCAATATTTTTGAAAAACGAGAGTGAACTGTCCTCCATATCCAATGACATATTTTATTTGTTTCAGAAAGCTCATCAAATGAATCCTTTAATGCTTATTCCTACCATCACCCTGCTCAGGATTCCTTGAGTAGATTATTAAAAGATTAAAACTTTCTCTATAGTTATACTATTTTCTCAGAAACCCTCAACATTACTGCACATAATCCAGCATGTATCTCAAAACTCTTACTGTTTTATTTATTACCATTTCTAAACTGCTTCCACACTTCTGTGTAATTTTTTCAGTAATGTCTCAGTTCCTGGTACCAAATAGCTATATCGATATAGGGTTGCCAGTATTTATATACATGGATTTGTATACTGTGTTAATACATAATGTTTTCATAATAAACCTTCACATATATACACTAGATTTAATATATAAGTTTATATATGTCACTATGGAGACTAAGAAACCTTGTATATCTTCTATTTGAATCTTGTACTGAGGAAGAGCAAAGACCATAATTCAAAATCAATCCTAAGGCCTGAGAACAAGAAAAGTACAGCTATCCTTGATCAAACAAGAGAAAATTTCTAAAAGAAGAGGGAAAAAATTTCTTAGAGAATGTGAACTGGAGTCCCTTTCCAATTTGTGTGTCTCAACACATATGGCTCCTAGATATGAAATCTATGGTGCTAAGCATTAACCTTCCTGCTTCTACAGTCAAATGCTCTACCCTCATATATATCTCTTCCTACATCATTCAAATTTACACCAAAAACTTAAAAAGAAAAAAATTATTTTGATTCATGCACAAATAGTTCACAATGGTCTACATTAAAACTATGACACAATGGACTAACCACACTTTTTTCTTTTTGACAATTATTCATATTCAATCTATATCTAAAGTATCTCTTCAGATCAGCAAATCTGAAAGTAAAGAGAAAATAGTCAATGTATAACCTATCTTCACTACCCACTGTTGAAGCTTTTTTTCTGAGTAGGCACAGCCGTGATACCAACTTTTTGTTTAAATCCCCTATTAACATCAGCCCAAACGTAGAGCCTTGAGATCTTAAGCAGAACTCAGTTATTTCTAAGTTGGCAATACATGCTCTTAAAATGTTCATCACAAGGCCAATCCTAGTACTACTGCACCAGATTATTTTTAAGTTTTTATAATTCTCTGTACAAATAATGATTTACATAATTAATTTACACTTAGTAAATTTCTTCTATCTTATTAAAATTCTATTAAGTACTATATAAACTATAACATTTAACGCCCAAAATGGGAATAGTAGTTATTTTTCCAATTAATTATTTGAGATTGAATTGTTTTCCACAAGTCTCAAGCTAACAAGCTGGAATTGACGTATGTGAACGTTATTTTATTTCTATGCTAGAGAATGTCACAAACATTTCAAATAGGAGGATGAAAAACCTTGCACTAATCATTTCTTCTTCAAATATTTCCCCCTTTGCCACCAAGTAAACCTGAATAATTATGGGTTATAATTAAAATGTTTATAACTCTACTTGCATCTATGGGTTAAAAGCTTGTGCTTCTGATCTCAGGATTCTGTACATTCTTACTCTGCATCTTCTTGGTTTACGAATACACATTCTGATGTCTCCTTTCAATCTCCCTGAAATTTCCTCTTTTTAAATACGATTGTATTGCTTACAGTTACCTTAGTGGTTGAATAGATGGTACTAATAAGTAACAACGGTGTCTTAGTTAGGGTTTCTCTTGCTGTGAAGACACCATGAGCACAGCAACTCTTATAAGGAAAATATTTCATTGAGGTGGCAGCTTACAGTTTTAGAGGTTCAGTCCATTATCATCATGGCAGGGAGCTTGGCAGCCATGGTCTTGGAGAATGTGCAGAGAATTTTTACATCTTGACTCACAGGCAACAGGAAGTGGTCTGTGTCACTGGACTTAGCTTGAA